>JAJOOS010002034.1:0-32345 GCA_029582725.1 Solanum chiquidenum
AGGCATGTATAACTGAATATCTGCAATATCTGACCTAGCATGTGTAATTCAAGAACTAAAGAAATACATAGCTAGGGCTCTGGAATTCATGCAATAAATTGAATATTAACATACTAATCTGATTTGGATCATTCTAACAGCTAAGAACCCAATAATTCTAACATTCAAGAAACCCTAGGTCTAGAAATAATAAGGGAATCAAGAGACTCACTAAAAACTAGGGACCTAATGGGCGAAAGGAACCCACTTGTGAAATTCCACATACCTGGTGACGAATTCCACGGAGAAATCCTTCGATTTCGGGGTTGGAACTGGAGGAAACTTGTTGCGTTCTTGAACTTAGGGTTGGTCGCCTCTTTCTTTCCTTTCGCTTCTAATTTTCTAAGTTTTGATTAAAGATTTGACTTGGGTAAGTTGTAGTTATGTTTCTAGGATTAAATTGACTAAAACCACGAAATTTAGGATAAAAACGACGAAGTTTAGGTGTCCAACCAATAAGGAAAGAGCAAAATAACCCTAACTTAAATTACAGACGGGCTGACCACGGCCACCTTCACGGACCGTGAAAGGGACCATGGACCGTGAAGTCGATATTTTTCTGGACTTGTTGACTACTAGCTGAGGGTCTGAGTCCACGAGCCTTACCACATCCTTTATGAAGTACCACGGACCGTGAAAGTATCTATGGTCTCCACTTGGGCTATGGTCTGGAGGGATTGGCTAGTGGGCTTAATGGTAAGGCTCCACGGATGCCCCCACAGGCCGTATGAAGGACCATGGACCGTGAAGGTCCTCGTGGTTCTCACTTAGGTGTGGAGGTCTAAGGGGCTGACTAGGGAGGTTCACTGCCTTGACTCTACGAGTGCCACCACGGCCCGTCATCAGGACCACGAACCGTGAAGGTGCTCGTGGTCTTATGTCTGGGCCTTGTGACTTCTAAGTCAAGACCACGGGCAGGTCTACGGACCGTGGACCCTATCACGATCCGTGAATCCTATCGTGGTTCACTGCTTCAGGTATATTTCTGCAATTTTTTTCTGAGTCTAGTTTTCGAGGTGATACAATCACAAAACTGGCATCTTCATCAAATGGATGTCAAAAATGCTTTTCTTCATTGTGATCTCAAAGAAGATATTTATATGAAACCCCCACCTGGTTTGTTCTCATCACCTACATTAGATGTATGCAAGTTGAAGTGGTCTTTATATGGATGAAAATAAGCTCCAAGAGCTTGGTTTGACAAGTTTCAATCTACTTTGCTTCAATTCTCTTTTGAGCAGAGCAAATTTGATTCGTCTTTGTTTCTTCGAAAAACATCTGCAGGTTGTGTTCTTCTTTTGGTGTATGTAGATAACAATATTATCACAGGAACTGATTCTTCACTAATCACTAGCCTCCAGTAGCAGGTTAAGGATTCTTTTCATATGAAAGATCTTGGTATTCTTACATACTTTTTGGGGTTAGAAGTTCATTATAATTCTTTAGGTGTGTTCTTGAACCAACACAAATATACTCAGGACTTGATTGCTTTGGCTGGTCTTCAAGAATCTTCCTCTGTAAATACTCCATTGGAATTGAATGTAAAGTACTGCAGTGCGGAAGGAGATCTTCTTCCTGATCCAACTTTGTATCGGCAATTAGTTGGGAGCCTAATTATCTTACTATTACTCTACCTGATATCTCTTTTGCAATTCAACAAGTGAGTCTATTTATGCAGGCTCCACGCCATCTACATTTGGTGGCTGTCCGTCGGATCATTCGATATCTCTGGGAACATCTACTCGTGGAGTATTCTTTCCTAATGGTTCTGAAATTCAGCTTAATGCATTTAGTGATTCTGATTGGGCTGGATGTCCTGATACTCGTTGCTCCGTCACGAGTTGGTGCATGTTTCTTGGAGATTCCTTGATATCTTGGAAGAGCAAGAAGCAAGATCGTGTATCAAAATCTTCAACCGAATCTGAATATCAAGCAATGTCTACTGCTTGCTTTGAGATTGTTTGGCTTCGTGTTTTACTTGAAGAAATTGGATTTCCTCAATCTAATCCCATTCCTCTCCATGCTGACAACACACCTGCTATTCAGATTGCTACTAATCCAGTTTATCATGAAAGGACCAAAACAATTGAAGTAGATTGTCATTATATTAGAGAAGTTGTAGATAAGATAGTCATTACTCTTCCACATGTATCCAGTGATCTTCAAATAACTGATGTGTTTACAAAGTCTATGGCACGACAACGTCATCAGTTTCTGGTAGGCAAATTGATGTTTTTTGATCCACCAGCATCAATTTGAAGGGGGATGTTAGCATGATTGGACAGATTCTAAATATATGTACATATCTATGTTATAACTCTAAATTTTTGTTTAATGATGATAGGAGATAGCATAGATTAAAGTAGCATATTTTTAGAGATATTACAATTAAGAATAACATATATTTAGGGATATATAGCAGATTTTTAGGCATGTCAATCAGAATTCTTTCTATTTAATGGAAGAACTCTCATTTGAGAGAACTCATTCAGCAAAATTGACACAACCTTCCCCAAAAACTCAGACAAAAACTAATATAAGGAACGACCCACAGCAGTAACCACGAACCGTAGGCCAGACCATAGACCGTGGTCAAAGTCCATGGATCGAGGCCTCAGAACCTAGTATCTGAAGTTGATCGACAGACTGACAAGATGAATCATGGATCAGTCCACGGACCGTCGATCCGTTCGTAGGTCGAGACCTTTAGGATCTCTCTGAACCAGGTCTCTAAAGTCGATCGACGAACTAATAGGATGGATTGTGGATTAGTCCATGGACCGTCGATCCGTTCGTTGGTCTTGACCCTCAAAACCCCCAGAACCCATCTTCTAAAGTGGATCGACAGAGTGACAGAATGGATCGTGGGTCAGTCCACAGACCATCGATCAGTCACTTCGGTGTCTTTAGGAGATTTTAAGTCAGGAGTCGTTTGGTATTTTCCTAATGCGTTGGACCCCTAAACTATGTCGTTTAACCCCTAAACTATGTAGTATTGGTCAGTTTTAGCCTAGTAAACTAATAAGAACCTAACCTAATCAATTATTCACCGAAAATTCATCAAACTTAGAGCAAAATAGAGGAGAAAGTCGAGCAGCCCTTGTTCAAGAACGCAACAAGTTTTCATCAGTTCCAGCCCAGAAATTGAAAGATTTCTCCGTGAAATTTGTCACCAGGTATGTGAGGTTTCACTAGTGGGTTCATTTCACCCATTAGGTCCCTAGAATTTAGTAAGATTCTTGATTCCCTTTATATTATCATGACCTAGGGTTTCTAGAATTTCACCAGATTATTATGAATTAGTTGCTTTAATGTTCCTAATATGATTATCATGATTTTAGTATTGTTTTGCATAGATTTCTTCATAAATTTAGAACCCTAGCTATGTAGTTCTTTTAGCTCATGAATTACACATGCTAGGTCAGTTATTTCAGTTATACATGCCTCAATTTTGAATGTTTCAGTATTAACACATTAATGTTGCATTTTTACTTAGGATGTAAATATTTTGAGCTATCCAGTATTACAGAATTTCAGTGATAAATTGTTAATTACATAATCAACTGGGAGTAGCTTAATACTAAGTGGACAAGGGTTAGTCACCCTCAAGTCCCAGAACTGCGTTCCCCGTAGGTTGCAAGTCCCATCTGTGGGCATCAATTTAGTGATCACGCCAGTCATGCCTCTATACCTTTGACAAGGTATATTGGGTCCTCTCGATGGGGAGTATACATCGGACTCCGCATTTAGCTTATGTGGTTTTATGTCAATTATTAGTAGCTCCCTTAAAATCATATTCTATTGCATTGACCATGTTATCAATTACAGTCAGATTTCAGTCTGAGCATGTTATAAACTTGGTTATTGCCTTCAGTTAGATCATGTTCAGTATTCTCAGTATAGTAGCTCAGTACCTTCCAAGTACTGACTCATACTGCGCTACATCTTCCTGTGATGTAGGTTCAAGTTCTCAGTTTTCAGATCACGCATAGATCGGTTCCTGATCTTCAGCTTAGCAATATCATTAGTGAGTCCTCATTCTCCGAGGATTACATACATGTTTCCTTTGCCTTTAGTCTTAGTTTCAGTTTTTGCTATATTTAGCTGGGGTATGTCCCAACACTTCTAGTAAGTTAGAGGCTAGTTTCATACATAGTTAGAATCAGTGTTAGCATTTGAGTTTATTTCAGCATCTTAAACTCTTCTTAGTTTTATATATACTAGTTTTTCAACACGTGCGTTGTACGGGATTACCAATTTAGAAAATATATGGCAAAGTAAATTATATTGCTTATTTAAGCGAAGATTTGAATAATAAGTTTTGCACAAAATAATATTACAGATTCTTTTGTGAATGTTCGTTTGTCTTGAACATAAAAAAAAAATCATGACAATTATTTAACTCTTAAGAAGTCTAATAATTTTAGAAATAGTTATTTAGAAGAATATATCTACATCACAAGATAAATTACTAACAAACACAAATGTAGTTAGACTACATCATGTTAACTTCATATCTTGGAACATTACATATTAATGTATATATAAAGTAAAAATAATTATTATATCATCAAAATTAATTTCCTCAAGTACTCGTGGTTATGGAATATACCTTCTTAGGATAAAACGATTTACTTCATCAGAATAGTGGTACCTCATATTCCGCTAAACTTTGAACTCACTCAATGAGAATAAATCACACAAAAAAAGTTTAAATGAAAGAAGAAGAAGAGTAGAAGATTAAAAAAAATTGTGGTCGAAAAATGAGAGGAAGCCCCTCTATTTATAGTCAACAAAGGGTAGTATGAAAAAGTATTTTTTGTGTCTTATCTGAAAATTCATGACCTTTCCGACAAGTCACAATCCTTTGGAAAAGTTACAACTTATTGAAAAAATCACAACTTATTGAAAAAGTCACAACTCTTTGCAAAAGTCTCAACTCATCGAAAAATCACAACCCTTTGAAAAAAGTGACAACTCATCGAAAAAGTCATAACTCTTTGGAAAAGTCACAACTCATCGAAAAATCACAACCCTTTGAGAAAAGGCACAACTTATCGAAAAAGTCACAACTCATCGAAAAAGTCACAACCTAAGCTAAGGATATTATAGTAATTTAACAATCAAGTTAGGAGTTCGTGCTTTTAAGATAATATAGAATAGAATATAGAAATATAGATATATTCAGACTTAGAAAGGGTATTCCCCATCATTTAGTTTATCTTATGATTTAGCGTCCGCACAGTGATTTTTTACTTTTGTTTATTTAGTATGCTTATGTATGCCAGTAGAGTTAGCTTGGGGTCACTCGTGATCCTAGGTCCCGTGTCTGCGTCCAAGGGGTAGCTTCGGGGATGGACAAGAACTTAAACATAAAACTCTACTAACTAATGGATTAGGGGAAGAGCTTAAAATCTAAATTTTTTGTGCTCATAGAGATTAGACAAGAATCTTACGAGCATGCATAGGATCATGATTTTTCTTACACTAATTATTTTTAAAAAAAATGTAACCTGCATAACATTTCTTACTTAGCAAGAACAACACTCGATCTCTTTTTAACAAACTTTTACATATGAATACATGAGTTTTTTATCATATAAAGTGATCAATTTTTTTTTTAACTTGGACCCAAAACCTATTTTAAAGTGAAGATTTAATCACGAAATGAAACCTTTTCTTAAATGAATTTCGACTTAAACATGAAAGGAATATGGCTTCAGATCTAAACAGAGAGCTTGAACAAGAACCACATATATTTTGTAGTCATATATAATTATAGTTAAGTAAATAAGTTAATGGAAAGTCGTTATTTTCTTAAGATAAGAATAACAATTTGTCACGGAGGCAAAAAAATAGAGAAAAAGAGAAGTCAAATGTCACCTGTTGTAGGTGAATGAAAACTGAGGCCGATGTCTACTCGAATTTCCTCCTTAAACTCTCAACAATTGTTGTAGGACAGTGAAGAGCAAGTCCAACGTCTACTCGAATCTCCTCCTTAAACTCTCTTCAGAACGATATCAAGCAGAATACAATATGACCTCTATTAGCACTAATACTAAGTAGAGATCAGACGAGCACAAATTTATAGTGGTTTCAGGTGTGGTGTGGGGGAAAAAGAATTCCACAAAAATGATTGCAGTTTTGGGCAGGATTTAACGATCTGTGTAAATCAGAGGCAAAACTTCCCTTGTAAACAGTCCCGTAACTGCCAGAGCCAATAAGACTTTCAGAAGAAAATCCACCAGTTGCAGTGCGGAGCTCTTCGTATGAAATATTGGGGTAGAAGTCTTTTAGGAAGACTCCAATTAGCACCGAAAGTATTCATGTAAATAAAGAGAGAGTAAGGAAATTAGTAAGACGATTCAACTTTCAATGATAGTGAATAAATAAAAAATAGAGCTAAGTAAAGTTGTAAAACGAATATGCTATCCAAAACACGAAAATGTGCAACTGCCTATCAAGATATTCCTCCTGCAAGTGGTAACTTTAAGCCAAACTCAAACCAACTAAGCCACCATTCATGTCTTTTAAGCACATAATACTCCACATTTTCAATCCATGATCCTTCCACATTTTACACCGCCGTCACAAAATAATTTCGAAGGAAACTTATACATACAACTCTACTAACTAATGGATTAGGGATAGAGATTAAAATCTATATTTTTTGTGCGCAATGATATAAGTTAGGAATATACTGATCATGCCTAGGATCATGCTTTTCTCACACTAAGAACAACACTCGTCTCTTTTAAACATACTTTTACAAATGAATGCATGAGCTATAAATTTTTATCAAATAAACACATCAAATGAACATTTAAAGTGGATCAGAATAACAGTTTGTCAATGACATGAAAAATAGAGAAAGGGAGAATGTCACATGTTGCAGGGTAGTGAACGATGTCGACTGAATATCCTCTTTAAACTCTCTACAGAACGATTTCAAGCAGAATATAATAGGACCTCTATTAACACTAATATTAAGCAGAGATCGAGTATGTGTTTTTAAGAGGATCAGACGAGAATAAAACAATTGTTCCATGTGTAATGCGGGGGCAAAAGGCTTCCACAAAAATGAATGCAAGACCTGCTATTTATAGTGGCAAACTAGGGTTCTTTTTATTGCAATTGTGGATGGGATTTGATTGAAAAATGGCCATTCGAATTCAAAAAATTGTCTATGTAATTCTTAGTAGGAGAATTCAAAAGTATTTTGACCGAATTCAAGAATAGAGATGTGGATGAGAGGAGAGCGTCTGATTTTTATTGTAGTAGGAAAAGATGAATATTGCACCAAAACAGAAAGGGTGATCTCTGTGTTTTGTTGAAATTGCTGGAGTTACGAACGGACGAATTATTTGCTGGTTCAGAAAATGTATTAGGGTTTGGGGCTTTGGGCTAATTTGGAGCGGATTTGGGATATTTTTTAATCGGTTTTGATATAAAATATGGGCCGAAAAGTTTGATTTGAGTTGGGATTTTCGTTCTATCCTGGCAATTCCTCCAAGTACAAAAATCCCTGATTTTTTATTGTTCCGGATAGATTCAATGGTTGTTGATAATTGCAAATGATACATTACTTAATATGAGAGGGATGGGGATTGAAATAGGACTCCTTGTTAAAACCAAATTTATACATAAAAAACGACAAGAGAGCAGAAGAAATATATTATGGAATTGCATGAAGATATATTCCTGGGGGAGATCATTAAAGTTTGTTGTTCAATGTAAACTTCTATCAAAGAATCTCAAATGTCATAAAAACACTTCTAATTCTTCTAAAATTATGTATATAACTTTGTCAAGGTATTTCCATCCAAGAAGAGGAAGCAGTCGGAGGAGGAGGAGGAGGAGGAGAAGAAGAAGAAATGTTGTAATAAAGGTGACTTTCTTCCCTTCAATATTTAAATACGACTTTAATTTGTTAAATATTGTACTCCATAGACATGGTATCTACATTTTGAAGAATACTTGTTGTTTCATATTTTGCACATTTTAAGTGAAGATGTTTGGTGAACCTTCCATTCATAATTTGATTGAACCTTTTTTTTTCAAATAGAAATACGAGACTTCCACTTAACAATTAACATGAAAGTGTTTAAATATTAGATATAATTTCCCGGCATCTAAATGTAATTTCTTGTAAGTCCACTCAACCACTCTAGGGTTAACTAGTTTTTCAGTAATGTCTTCGTCAATCAATCATAGTCACATGTTATGATTTTATTTTGTTCCAACGTTTTCAGATGTTCAATTGGAATTCAGAACATGACATATTTCCCATGTCAAAATAAATTTATGAGTATATCAATGATCCTTATCTATAACATAATATGATATGATATGACATCATCTGACAATGATACTCTAATTGTTGGAGGATTATTACTCTCAATATTTTGCTTATATTTCTCCTTGTTGATTTTGAAAAATGTATTTTCCTTTTACTATCTGTCCTACTATAGTCATATTTTTATATCCTACGTAGAAAAGATTTTTATTACCTTGTACACGAGGAAAATAAAAGAAATTACAACATCATCTGCATAAGCCGTATGATTAATCTATGATCTTTTTTTCTCCATATAAAACCTAAAGCATTTGTGTTGAGTTGAGCTAAACTTATGTTTTGATGATCGACAAAATATAAAATAAGAGCAGGTCCTTAATAGCTCTCACGGAGGATCTAGCTTGTAGTAGTTGAAGTTACTACAACAAAAGATATATTTAGGGGCAATAGTAATACGGTACATAGTTTCATGTTAGACCTTTCTTCAATGTGGTCCCGTTTCCCATATCATTCGCTTCAGGATCCCAATGAACATTTAGCAACCATTATGCTAATGTTATTGCATGAAGAGTCGTTAAAGTCTTTAGCGATATTTAGACAAACTGTTCATTTTAAATATAAGTAATATTTATTATTGTTGCTAAATATAATATAACTACAATTATGCTATTGCAATTAATTCCTTTTTTTGTTCTAGTGAGCTGATGAAATATATGTATGGTTCATTATAAATGTATCAAATAGGACCAAATAGAAATGAGTGTTTTATACAGAATATATAAAATGTAAACAAATAACACATTGACCTAACTCAAGCCAAAAGCTAGCTCATGAATGAAGGATTGTCCAAATCATATAAGCAAACCACCGATCCAATCCCCAACTAATGTGGGGCTCTTAGTCACTCTAACACACCATATATTCACCCTCAAAGGGGAGCCGGAATGGAGATGAACTTGACTCTGATGCCATGTAAAGATATGATACTTGGGTCTAACTTAACCTTAAAATCTAGATAGTGAGAGGAGGATTGCTCAAATCCATTCAAGCTAACCATTTGGTTTATCAACCAATGTGGGACTCTAACCTACTCTAACGCCTGTTTCACAATCAACCCAACTTGAGCGTGGAGCGGGAATCCAAATGATGATGAACCTTGTATGGACTTAAGTAATAATCCTCCCCTCAAGAGCAAACTTTTTGTGTTGATGTGCCATATCTATACATTATAATAGAGTCATGTCCATTTTGACTCTTGATACACACTCGCATTGAGCTTAGGCTAGGGCTTGGGTGTGAAGGCGGGTGTTAGAATTCCACATTGATTGGGGAATTAATTACCCCTCTTCTTATATGGACTTGAAGTGTCATATCCTTAAAAAACAAAATTCAAGAATTGATTAAACTCACTTATAATCGTAATTAGGATTTAATTAATTTGAAGAATATATATTATTTGTTTTTTTTATTTCTTAATGAGAATAATTTATTATAGGTCCACATATCTAGTTCATTGATAGTTCAGCAGAATCTACCGAATCACTTCGGAGATTTGCCTAATAAAGTTTTATACTATTTAACACCAACTTGTTTTACGGCAAAACATTTGTTGTCTTCCTTAATAGACTCGAAAAAGAGAAAAGAAAGAATTAAGGGCATGAGAAACTGAAACAGAGCAGAGAAACACAATGGTCTATCAGCGAGTGTAAAAATGTCGGATGATATAGTTATGAAGATCATCTCCGGTGGCTTTTGAAGTTTGTTGTTCAATGTGAACTTCTATACATGAATGTTGAAGGTAGGATATCTCATACTAAATTTTCTAAAACATTGTTCCAACACCAAAAAGTCAATTCTACACAACTCATATATTTAGTACATGATGGGAGATTAATCAGACAATTCCCTAAAATCTCCTTTAACCGCATCACTCAATCTGTGACGACGTTATGTTTTGGCATTGGGATTTTGGGCACATATAATGGTCTGATTTTCTTTCAGTTTGAGAGAACTAGGTGTTACTATGTTTTCAATCCCATAACTAGAGAGCGTCAATTGATTCCATATCCGAATGCTCCTACAAATGAATTAAAATAAACAAGCCTAGTACCCTAATGGAGATCAATGAAAATTGGTAACCGTAAGTAACCTCGTTGAAAATTCCAACTTGTTCTACAAATTTCACTTACTTTCAGCAGAGCAATCTGGCTTGTGGCGTGAATCCAACTGAGAACCAATAGTGTCATATCCTTACATACGGTAGTCCACCTATTTATTGGCATGCTTCTCTTTATTTTCTCTGAAGTGACGGTAGTATTTTTGCTCTTGATACAACGAAAGAATAGGGTATACTCATTCACCCTCCCGAGTTTATTGATCATTATGATCTTAGCTAGGGAAAATATTTTACTAGTAGGGATATGAGGGGTAGCGATATATGGCTAGGGAGGGCGCAAGGTTTACTTACCCTTGTATGCATTTTCCGAAAGTACATAGTCATTGGAACTTATGACATAACAAGCAGCTGTTGGAGGGTTTCCCACACTTCGGAAAACTTTGTTTTAGGTCCGGATGGCCATATTATAGGCTTTTTGGTCTAGATCGACTATAATATGATCTATACAAGTATGATACCAACATCAATGTGTACAAAAATGTTGCAGTTTTGGACACACTTGATTATCCCATGTATTGCTTCCACTCAACATTAGCTTGTGTCCATAAGACGCCCTCCAATTATGTAACGACTGCTCAGCAGGTTATTGATGTGATTCTATTTATTGGCTCAGAAGTTATACAAAGTGAGAAGAGGTTATAGTCATTGACCGTCTGAGTTTATTGATCATTTTGATCACAGACTGCTCATTTTTCATATATTGCTGCAAAGTTGGATGTGGCTAGGAAATTTATTATCGAGTTACCAGTTAGTTCAAGTTCTATTATATATCTTTTCGTTCTTGCAATGTTTTAAATGAGACATAAGGTAAGGATTAGATTCTAATTCTTTCTCTAAATGATCAAATAGAAGATTCAGGAAGTAGTTAAAAATAGGCTCTTTCTTTTCCATCTCACCACCCTCTTAGGAGGATCAACAGTGTTGTCACTAACCCTCCAATGTACAATCAAACCAGCCTACCGATTAATGGTGGAAATATTCAACCACTTGAGCATGCCTAACTTGTTTGAGATTTTTTGTTTTTAGGGTTTCCCTATATGCATTTTGAATCTGAATAAAACCTTTTTTTATTTTGGGCAACTACTGCATATTACAAGTATTGATCATGATGCTAAACCTTTGGGACAAAAATACCTCATGTGTGTCTAGAATCTAGAAGGAAAATTTGTCACCATGTCAATTTAATCCTGCCTTATGATCCCCTAAAAAGTCTGATAAAACTTTCCAGATTTATAAGTTAAAAGCTAAAATTCATATCTTGAGAGAACCCTCTGTTTGATGATAAAAAAATTATTTTTATGTAATGGAAAATGTGTTATCCCTTAGATGATAAATTCTATTACATCCTGTCTAAGATATATTTTAGAAAACTTTGAAAATAGAAGATGAAATAGAGTATATAATTTCTTGACATCTAAGTGTAACTTCTTGAAAGTCCGTTCAAGCACTATAGGGAATGAAAGAGGTTAGTGAATGTCACTATTTACGGCTTAGATTGAGGAGTGCTTAATCTTCAAGGATGTATTAGAATATAACTACGATTAGATCAATTCCAAACAAGGAGGGATTAATAAACATGTATATGACAGGAGAATAATTCCCTATACTTCCATCAAATATCCTGGATGTTTGCTATTATGAAATATATAATAGTGGTATAGATTTTCTGTCCGACCATCATATATTCTGCTTATGCGTTACTATGTTGACCAATTACACTCGTGTTTTTTTCCATGGAGCTAACGTCAGAAAACGACATCAACACTTAGCTTACATGCACAAGAGCGTGGTGACTTTTGAAATTCAATAAACCACTACTGTTACAAGGAACGTTACATGGAGCTACATAGACAATGGTATCCATAACTCCAAGTGAGCTAAACTGATGTAGATCCGATTCAATACTGAATTCAGGCACGAGTTTCACTAAACCAAAATCACCAAAATGAGCTATGAGTTCTTTATCAAGAAAAATGCTCTTTGTTTTTTTATCACAGTGAATCATCGGTGTTTGACTCTCATGGTTAAGATAATGAAGAGCATATGCCACATCTATTATTATATTCATTCTCTAAAGTATGCTACAACTACTCTTCTCATGTATCTCCTTCTCTTGCATGAACTGAAAGACTAAAGCCTTAAAGTCATTTCCCTTGAAATCAGAACTCGAGCATACACAGATGACCTTGACAAGGAGAAAGAGTCGACCAAGCCCTTTTCAAGAACGCAATGAGTTTTCATTAGTTAGAGCACCAAAATCGAAAGATTTCTCTGTGAATTTCATCAACAAGTATGTGGGATTTCACTAGTAGGTTTCTTCCACCCATTAGGTCCCCAAAATTCAGTCAGATTCTTGATTGTCTATATCATGTTAGACCTAGGGTTTCTAGAATTTCAGATTTAAGTTGTGATTCAACTGTTAGACTAATCCAAATCATATTATCATATTTTAGTGGAATTATTACTTAGTTTTTGCATGAAATTCAGAACCCTAGTTGTGTAGATTCATTTAGTTCATGAATACACTTGCTAGGTCAGTTTATTCAAATATACATTCCTCAATTAAGAATGTTTCATAATCAGTATATTAATGCTGCATTTTCTGTTAGCATGTACGTATTTTGAGCTATTCAATAGTACAAAAATTCAATCATAATGTGTTATTTACATAATCAGTTGGGAGTAGGCTTAATACCGAGTGGACTAAGGGTTAGTCACCCTCATAGTCCCAGAACTACGTGCCCCCGTAGGATAAGTCCCCTCTGTGGTCAACATATTTAGTGATCACAGAAGTCATGCCTTTATACACCTGGCAAGGTATATTGGGTCCTCTCGATGGGGATATACATCGGACACCACATATAGCTCTAGTGGTTTTATATTAGTTAACAGTAGCTCTCACAGTTAGATTCTAGTGCATTGACTAGGTTATCAGTATAGTTCAGTATTCAGTCTTAACATATCATGTACTTGGTCATTACATTCAGTTAGCTGAGTATTGAGTATGTTTCAGCATTTCCATCATGTTCAGATTATATCATTTCTCTTATTGCTTTGTTCAGTTATGTATGTATTGTTCAGCTTTATCCCATCCTACATGCTAAGTACCGCATACTCTGCACTACATCTTCTCGTGATGTAGGTTTAGGTCCTCAACATTAAGATAACACATAAATCAGTTCCCGATCTCCAGATCAGCAGCATCAGTACTCAGTCCTCATTCTTCGAGTACAATTGACATTTTTTTCTATTCAGTCAATTTGTTTTAGTTTCAGTTTTGATAGACTTAGCTGGGGAATTGTCCCAACATCTCTAATCAGTAGAGGCATTTATTTAGACATAATACTAGATTCAGTTTTATGTTTTAGTTTGACCTTTCGGTTGTCATTAAACTCATTTTTATATATTCAGACTTAGAATGGGTATTCCATGTAATTTCTATTTATGATATGTTTTAAGCTTCCGCACAAAATTATCTTATTTCAGTTATCTTAGAACTCTTATGATATGCCAACAGGGTTAGCTTGGGGACATTCGTGATCCTAGGTCCCGTGTTTATGTCCAGGGGTAGCCTCGGGGTGTGACAAACTTTGTATCAGAGCACTAGGTTCAAGAGTCCTAGGATGTCTGAAAAGCTTAACTAAATAGAGTCCTTTTCAGGAGTGTTAAGCGTGCAACACCTATGAAGGTGAGGCTACAAAGTGTTTTACAAAAAACTTCACTTTATTGATATTCTTATCGTGCGTTGGTATGATCGCCTTTATAATTCATCGTTATGCATTTTCAGATCATGCGTCCTTGTAGAGCTTACCCTGGGAATACGAATGCATGTAATGCTGAAGCAGTTCCTCCAATCCTAGATCACGAAGTTTCCAATGAAGAGTTTCAAAACGCTATTCAACTTTTGGCCCAGAGTGTAGCTAATAAAAAAATCAGCAGGTTCCAGTTCCTGCAAATGCTAGTGGTGGATTAGTGGCAGCTAAGGTTCATGATTTTGTTAGGATAAACCCACCTGTGTTTCTGGGGTTGCATGTTGTTGAGGATCCACAGAACTTCATAGATGAGGTCAAGAAAATCTTTGGAGTGATACAACTGATTGGAAAAAACAGGGTAGAGTTGGCATCCCACCAATTTAATGATGTGTCTCACATATGGTTTACACAGTGTAAAGACAACCGGGGTGAGAATGGCACTCCTGTGACTTGGGAGTGTTTTACCAGAGCTTTCCTGGACAGTTTTTTCCCAAGAGGGTTGAGAGAGATTAAGGCTCAGAAATTCATGACTTTTAGGCAAGGTTCCATGACAGTCCACGAGTATAAAGTTAAGTTCACAAAACTCTCCAGGTATGCTCCACAAATGGTTGCCGATTCTAGGACTCAGATGAGTAAGTTTCTATTTGGGGTATCTGACTTGGTGAGAATAGAGTGAAGAAATGTTATGTTGTTGGATGATATGAACATCTCTAGTCTCATGACTCATGCTCAGAAGGTTGAAAGAGATAAGCTTAGGGAACAGGTTAAGGATGCAAAAAAGGCTAGGCTAGGAAATTATGAGTACTCTAAGCAGAAATTAGGTGGTGGAAACAGCTCGCAGTTTTAGCAAATTTGTTCAGCCCCAACACCTCTATCATCTAGTGTTACATCCTCCAGGTTTTAACAGGATCATAAAGGTAGGGCATAAGTCTCTAAGTCTCAAGGAAGTGCTTCCATTACTAGAACCTACCCAACTTGTCCAAAGTGTGGTAAGAACCATCCTAGCGAGTGTCTTGTAGGGAAATATCGATATTTTGGGTGTGATCTGACTGGTCATAGATTGAGGGATTGCCCTTCTTCTCAACAGGGACAGGGAGATAACAATGGTAGGGATCAGTCTACAACTTTAGCAGCACCAGCAGGTCCCCCGACTCAGCAAGGTAACTCATCTAGTACAAGTGGCGGTCTGCGCCAAAACAAGTTGTATGCTCTCAGGCTTGCCAAGATCAGGAAGATTCTCCTGATGTGGTTACTAGTATGTTGCGAGTCTTTCATTTAGATATTTATGCTTTATTAGATCTAGGGCTACTCTTCCTTTGTAACTCCATATATAGCAGTAAACTTCAGTGTCAGTCCATAAAGTCTCTCTGAACCCTTCTCGGTCTCTACTCCAGTAGGTGACCCAGTTATAGCTAGAAGGGTATACATGAATTTCTCTGTCACAGTCTCCCAGGAAGTCACCTGAACATATCTTGTAGAGTTAGAAATAGTAGATTTCGATATCATTATAGGCATGGATTAGTTACATTGTTGTTATGCCTCAGTCAATTGTAGAACTAGGATCGTTCGTTTTCAGTTTCCAGACGAACCAATTCTAAAATGGAAGGGTAGTAGCTTAGTGCCTATGGGTAGATTCATTTCTTACCTTAAGGCCACAAAAATTATCTCTAAGGGTTATCTCTATAATCTAGTTAGGGTTAAGGATTTAAGCTCTGAAACCTCAACTCTTGAGTCAGTTCCAGTAGTTAATGAGTTCCGAGAAGTATTTGCAAAAGATCATCTCAGAGTTGCTCCTGAAAGGGAAATTGACTTCGGAACTGATCTCTTTCAGGATACCCAGCCTTTTTCTATTCCTCCTTAGATAATGGCTCCAGATGAGCTTAAAGAATAAAAGGAACAGTTGAAAGACCTTCTAGATAAGGGCTTCATCAGACCTAGTATTTCCCCATGGGGTGCACCAGTGTTGTTCGTGAAAAAGAAAGATGGTTTTCTCAGGATATGCATTGACTATCGGCAGTTGAACAAAGTCACACTCAATAATAAGTACCCTATCTCCAAGATTGATAACTTGTTCGACCAACTTAAGGGTGCTAGTCATTTCTCGAAGATAAACCTCAGATCCAGTTATCATCAACTATATGTCAAAGATAGTGACATTCCAAAAATAGCCTTCACAACTCATTATGATCATTACGAATTTGTAGTTATTTCATTAGGACTAACTAATGCTCTTGCAGCTTTCATAGATTTGATGAATAGCGTGTTCAGGCAGTATTTGGACTTGTTCGTTATCATCTTTATGAATGATATCCTCATTTACTCTAAGAATGAGGAAGACAATGCGACTCATTTGAGGGTTATCATTCAAACTATCAAATATCGCTAGTTATTCGCTAAGTTTAGTAAATGTGAGTTTTGGTTGCAATTAGTTGCTTTCCTTGGGCATATAGTATCTAGCGAAGGGATCCAAGTAAATTCTCAAAAAATAGAGGCAGTGAAACAATGGCATAGACCTACCTCTCCAACATATATCAGAAGTTTCTTGGGTCTAGTGGGTTATTACATAACGTTCATGGTAGGATTCTCATCCATATCTTATCCATTGACTGTCGCGACCCGGGGGTACCCCCAAGACGTAACATGGTGTACTCGACCCCGAAGGGTTCTTATACGAGCCCTTAGCATAATCATAGACATAAGTTCATAGGAAAATAGAGAGGAATTTAAAACTTTTCTTTACAATCGAAGTCTTATATAAAATAATAGAATATATACACTATGTCTCAAACCATCTAATTACTTAGAATAAAACTCTTGAATACATCTTAGGGACACAGCCCTTAAAAAAGTCTAAAACATAAAAGAAAGAAATAAAGGACATATGGTCAAGGCCTTGAATACAATGAGGACTCACCAATCTTCTTCTTCTTGATCTCCTATGGTCCTAGCTACGAGGATGGAATCCAATATCTCCAAAGCCTACTCTTACAGAAAATGTAGAAAGAAGGGGTTAGCACAAAAAGTACTAAGTATGGAAGTCATGCATAAAAATCATTAAAACATGCATAAAAGGGACATTTCATTTGAAACCATGATATATGCCATTTTGAACATCATCTTTGAAATAGTTGGAGAATGCAACTCATAAAGCAACTCACATATACTTTATCATAGCATGAGAGATATCATCACATTACAAACATAGTCTCCAACCCAAGAACATAACATATCCCAATCTTCAAAAGACATTGTTCATACAAATAGTCACATACCAAGATCATCTCATCATAATAGAACTACAACATAAGCAACCCTAAGTTATACTTGTGAAATGCATAGATAGGATCCCATAATCCTATCAACACTAAGTACCACTCTAAGGTCACCAACAACATACATATCCTACTTTGCCTTATTCATATCCAACATACATAAGTAAGAAGACATTCATATTCATTCCTTGTAACAAGTGAAGTCAACCTTAACATCCATACCTACTTTTCATATATAATTCATAAGTCATCATACCATAAGAGAACATCACCATAACACCCTTTATAAATCTACCTGTGCAATGTATAAGTGAAGTCCCATAGCCCCACTAACACTAAGTAAATCTCATTAAGGAGTCATAAGTATAGTTCATATTCATATTCATAATTCATATAAAGCATACATTCAACTCATAATCATCATATCATAAAAGATACATATCATGCCCACTCTCAAAGCCTACTGGTTCAATGCACGAATGAAGTCACATACACCCATTCATGCTAAGTAGAACCTCTTGAGGAACCATAGAGCCTACCCATGTTCTTATCATAAGTCATATTCTTATCATTTATGGAGATTTAGCCTTAACCAACATAGACCATGTGAGCTTCATGAAATTCGGTGTTCTACCCCCACACCGAAAAGAGGTGTCCTACTTGCCTAAGGTAGAATGTACATAATAGCTTATAGGTGGATCCACTAGCTATATACCTATGTGGGCACATAGTTATGGGATATGGGGATTGCTACTAGAAACCCGAACTTGCTAACGTAAAAGGTTTCCATCCCATGAGACAACATATTTTGGGAACTCGGACTAACTAGCGTAAAAGTAACCCATTGGGAAGCCGAACTATCCAGTGTAAAAGCTTCCATCTCATTTTCATATCCGCTCGGTGCTAAGCATAATTCTCTTTAAAAGTCATATTAAGTCTTTACATAAGTTCATGGTCATAAGAGAATGCACTAGGCACTCAAACCAATATACATCATAATAGCTCATAGATTCATTAAGTGAGAAGGTCCTTTCACTTAGAATTGTTGGTGTTTTTAAAAAAATGGGGCAGCACAAAAAGATTGAAAATGTCTCTCAATGGATTGAAATGACTTTCAATAGCTTTCAATAATTTTATTAAGCATTGAGGGGCTTTAAATAGCCTACATAAAAATATAATCTGCATAATTTAAAATTTAAAAACCCTACAATATCTCAACAATTAAAACAACCTAACTAAAATTCAAATTTCAAATTTATTCAAACTAAATAACTTATTTTGCTAAAAGTTACTACAGTAACTAAAAACAAACTTCAACACTCCTCCTTTGCATTAGTTACTGCAATTGAAAAAAATGCTCTTCCTCAATTTTTGCTTTGGTAGTTGATGCTGGATTTTTTTCATTGTTTTTGAACTTGCAAAATTTCTTCTTTTTTCTTTTACTTCTTTTGATTTTCTTCTTCAAAAACACAAGCGATGACATTGTCTTGTGTAGAAGTTTTTTTGAAAGTGCTTTAATCTGAACTGTTGTATGATTTGCAGAGAGAGGTTGTAAGGGTTTTTCTTCCATCATAACCTTACATATCACATAGGTTTCAAAATATGATTTTATTCTCATAGACCAAATTTGATAGTTTTTGTTTGTGAAAATATTTGGGGCATTCAAAGAGAGACTATTGCTTGCCATTATTTTTGTTTAAAAGTTGGTTTAGAAATGCCTGTGCGTTGAAAAAAACACTGGTTGAAAAGGTAGCCCTGATGGGTTAAAATGGTTGGCCCTGATGGGTTAAAAGGTAGCCCTTACGGATTAAAAAATGTGTGGTAGTTCTTTGGAAGATTTTACGGATCCCTTAAGATCAATGAAGCTCTGATACTACTGTTGGTGTTTTTTAAAAAATGGGGCAGCACAAAAAGATTAAAAATGTTTCTCAATGGATTGAAATGACTTTCAATAGCTTTCAATAATTTTATTAAGCATTGAGGGGGTTTAAATAGCCTACATAAAAATATAATCTGCATAATTTAATATTTAAAAATCCTAAAATATCTCAACAATTAAAACAACCTAACTAAAATTCAAATTTCAAATTTATTCAAACTAAATAACTTATTTTACTAAAAGTGACTACAGTAACTAAAAGCAAACTTCAACAAGAATCATCAACATGTGAGTAAAGCTTTCACATCGTATTCATAGTGTGTTCATGAGAATAGCCTTTCATTTAACACAACAATACTATCATATTCATAACATAACATACATAGCCTTAACATATCATACATAGACATATTATATCGTACATATCCACATGTATGGGTATAGAAAAGAAGGACCTTGCATCAATACCACAATATACACAATAGATAAACACCTCCACATTTAAAGTGGATCAACATGATCATGTACATTTCATGCATAATAGTATGTAAAGGTGCACATGAGAACTAACCATTCAATCAACACCATAGACACATTATCATCATAGACACTTCCTTCTCAAGTGTTCATAACCATGTACATATTATACACATATATTGCATTCAAGGATCATATTGAGTCAACAAATCTAGCATTCAACATATGTAACGTAGATACAACTATGACTCAAGCAATCCATTCATTTCATGCACAAACTCATGTGATCATATTATAGATCATGTGGGTGAAGTCTTTGTACAATAATTCCATATACAACTTCAACCTACATAATAACTTCCTTCTTTAAGCCTAAGCATCCTTAACATTAGTCATATTAGCTTTTACCATTTAAGACTTAGGAATTATCTTCATATTATGAGCATTACCCTCAAGAAACACCTCACATTGTAATCAAGTATACCTAACTCTTAGGGTAAAGTTAGCTACATACTTCATTCTTACTCAATTATAGACATATATCATCAAGTAAACTAAATCTCAATACTTCATCAACCATGATCCATCACATAAGACCTAAACAAGTTAGTTCATGTCTACAAGATTCATTCATAATCAATTCATGTCTAGGTGATCTAATCTAACGCAATTTATCAAGAAATTCATCAATCTTAGAAGGTCACATCAAAACCCTCAATTAGTCTCTTTCATGACATAACCCTAGGTTATATCGATTTCATCATAGGATCTTAGGTTAGTCAAGGATACATGTTTGATTATACTAGAATCATGTAATTACAGAAAGAACAACCACAAATCACATAGTTTGGTCAATATTCAACAATTCCTTCATCATGAAGTCAATTTAGTAAAAAGGGGAAAATCATGGGTCCAAGGGGAATTCTCATCAAAACTCCATCAATCCTGTTAATTCTTCATAAAAAACCATAATAAATCCTAATAAAACAATAAAAATCGTTTTGGAAGAAGACCCATGACATAGATTGAACCCTAGGTTTTTGGGGAAAATTGGAGACTTGAAAACATATTTTGAGAGGGCTCCTTGAATGGAACTTAGACATGGATGAAAACTCCCATACCTTAGGTTTAGAATCCCACCAAATTAGTATTGAAAAGCTCCCATCTTCAAGCCCTAGTTGATATCTTTCTTGGTCTTCAATAGAGTTCTAGATAGAACACTTTTGGAGGGAAGAGGAGTTGGGTTTTGATTTGGGGTCTTGGGTTTTAATAAATTAATGACTTAGTTTAGGGTTTTATTAGCTTATATAGGTGATTAATTAATTAACTAACTAACTGACCTCCCTTAACCCCTAATTAATTAACTAACTTAATTCCTAAACACCTAACTAAACTAAAAAGTTGAAAAACTGGCAGCATTCACGCCCACCCATCCACGGACCGTGGATGGGTCTACTGGCAGTAAACCACCTCCGTGGTTGGTATCTGAGGCTTCATTTGCAGGCCTGCTGCAGGCCTTGCACTCCCATGACCTATGGGGCGTTGTCCAGTTTACTGAGCGTGCTTTGCCATCCGTGGTTCACCAAAGTTGGACAGTTTTGGGGACTGTTTTTGGGTCCTCCCCAAGGACCCCTTGGGTAGTCCTTAGGGAGTCGTACCCAGACGTTTAACCCCTAAAACCCCTATTCTAAGTATGGGAACCATTTTTACAAGTTTTAATCCTCATACGACACTCCAAAACTCTTACCAAAGGCTGTAGAACTCACTAGTTCAACTTACTAGATTACGGGGTGTTACATTATCCCCACTTGGGAACATTCGTCCTCGCATTTTAAGGACTTAAAGACTCAAGACTAGCAGCCCATCATGCATGAAAACATCAATAATGCACAACTCAAGATACACTATTCACAATGTGCACTTATTCAAAGGAGGTAACATCAACTCCAATTCAACATGGTCAATGCAATACAAGGAAGTAAGAACAACATTTACCAACCTAATATGCATGAAATGCAACATATCTTATGTTCATAGGAGGAACTACCTTCTTCTATTCATAACATGTTCCACATACTCTCATGGATCTCATAAGCAATTACTTCTCAAAAGGCATTTCATTTAAGGAGGAATTCTCAACTCCTAACTAAAACATGCTCATATAACCTTCTCATGAAGTACCATAAGCAACTCTTACTCAAAGCACTACAACATGAGGGAAACAATGAACATAAACTCATTTTCTTTCAAAACACAAGTTTTCATGAATATGCATCATATAAATATGTCATAACAACACATAAGCACATAACACACTGTTAGCTAGGCACACCATCTCCTCCTTGGGAGTGAGGCTTAACAAACACTTCCAAACATCATTAATCACTTAGTCATAGGAATAATTACCTTTTCCAACTATAAGAAAGCCCAACATAATATTTTGGAGCAAATGTTCCATTTCATCAAAAACTTAACAAGGCATGTTCGTCACATCATGTCATGAGGTTGAATATGCCATCACCATACTAAATGCACAACAACATGAGGAACATCTAATTCATGAAAAATCCATTTTATACAAAATGAAAATCTTTCCAAAACATGCCTAACATAAGGAGATCATGGAAATTTCCAATACACTCATGACTCCTATACATAAAACAAGCACATAAAGGAACTCTTGGTCTCATGATAGAATAGAAATAAAAGGAAAGGATGACGATAATGGGACTCTCAATCAAAATTGCTATCCAAGCACATGATCTCCCACTTAGGAGTAATCCCCTTTTTTCTAAAATTTCAATTAGTACTCCTTTCAAACAACTCAAACATTACCTAGGCTCATTAAAACCTTACCGGGCTCTAAAACTAATAGAGGTCTAATAACCATGCATCCAAACCCTACCAAGGTTAACAAGAGTAACTCCAAAGGACAAGGGAATCATAGAACACAGATAACACCCAAGACTCCTAAATCATGAAATGAGTCAACGAAGACTTATCATCTAGAGATATAGGAGGAATAGGAGGGAACATAAGGATACTGGGACATCTCATTGGCCCTTGGCCTCCTAAATAAGCACCTTCAACTAAAAGTACCCTTACTAAAATATCACTCCTCAACAGTTTCATGGAAGCACTTTCTTACTCTTCTATTTCTTAACTTGCCGGTCTAAGATCCCAATAGATACTTCTAAATTAGAAAGGTTCTCATTTAGGCACTTACTCACAAGTAACCTTACCAACACCACTCAAAGTCTCATATGAGCCTACCAAACCGGGATTAAGCTTCTCAAACGCAGTACACCTCTTAAGGTGAGATTATCAAGCAAGCCTAACTCATGAACATCAAGGACACTCAATGACCTTACCATCTAAGCACATTATCCCCCACTTGGGGGTAAGCCTGTACAAACTCTTTACATCATCACTTCCTTCAATTCTAAGGTCGGAGAAAGTCATAACCTTCACACTCATCACACAAGATGATTCCAAACCATGGAGAATTACACTTCTATCCTCTTTTAAAGGAGTCTACTAACTCAACATCTCTAGGCACCACTTAAGCACCACTATTCCACTAATCTATCAACATACCTCGAAACTCATCATGACTAAGCCGGGTTCTCCCAACAACTAAACATACCTCTCAATCACCCAGCTAGGTAGGCGAACTATCCCCCTAGGAGTAGGCCTACATCAAATCCTTCTAAAACTCTTTCATAACATAAAACCAACAATGAAGAATCATTCATACTAAAGACATCATCACAATCAATCATCTCATATCTATAAAGTTACAAAGTCATAATTGCCATCTCAACCAACCTTTCTCCCTCACTCCTTGTAGCATAAACTCTTCTAATAGTCACATCCTAAAGACCATCGAATAAGGGATAAGAGAGAGAGCTTATAGATCTATGGCATGACTTAGATAATGAATAAGTGAAGTTTCCTAACGTCCTATAGCCTCTCACTCATAGATGTGTCGCGAGTCACACCGATGAACAAGACTTTACTAGATGTGGTTTGAGACATCCTAAGACCATTCCAAAACATTATGCTCTGATTCAAATTTTTTCATGACTCAAGGGTACCCCCTAGACGTAACACGACGTACTCGACCCCGATGGGATCTTATACAGGCGCTTAGCATAATCATAGACATAAGTTCATAGGAAAATAGAGCGGAATTTAAAACTTTTCTTTACAATTGAAGTCTTATATAAAATAATATAATCTATACACTATGTCTCAAACCATCTAATTAGTTAGAATAAACCTCTTGAATACATCTTAGGGACACGACCCTTACAAAAGTCTAAAACATAAAAGAAAGACATAAATGACATATGGTCAAGGCCTCGAATACAATGACGACTCACCAATCTTCTTCTTCTTGATCTCCTATGGTCCTAGCTACGAGGATGGAATCCAATATCTCCGAAGCCTATATTTATAGAAAATGTAGAAAGAAGGGGTTAGCACCAAAACTACTAAGTATGGAAGTCATGCATAAAAATCATTAAAACATACATAAAAGGAACATTTCATTTGAAACCATGCTATATGCCATTCTAAACATCATCTTTGAAATAGTTGGAGAATGGAAGTCATAAAGCAAATCACATATACTTTATCATAGCATGAGAGATATCATCACATTACAAACATAGTCTCCAACCCAAGCACAGTACATATCCCAATCTTCACAAGACATAGTTCATACACATAGTCACATACCAAGATCATCTCATCATAATAGAACTACCACATAAACAACCCTAAGCTATACTTGTGCAATGCATAGATATGATCCCATAATCCTACCTACACTAAGTACCACTCTTAGGTCACCAACAACATACATATATTACGTTGCCTTATTCATAACCATCATACATAAGTAAGAAGACATTCATATTCATGTTTTGTAACACGTGAACTCAACCTTAACATCCATACCTACCTTTCATACATAATTCATAAGTTTTCATAACATAAGAGAACATCATCATAACCCCCTTCATAAGTCTACTTGTGCAATGGATAAGTGAAGTCCCATACCCCCACTCACACTAAGTAAAGCTAATTAAGGAGTCATAAGCAATGTTCATATTCATATTCATAATTCATATAAAGCATACATTCAACTCATAATCATCATATCATAAAAGATACATATCATGCCCACTCTCAAAGCCTACTGGTTCAATGCACGAATGAAGTCATATTCCCCCATTCATGCTAGGTAAAACCTCTTGAGGAACCATAGAACATGCCCATGTTCTTATCATAATTCATATTCTTATCATTAGGGGAGATTTAGACTTAATCGACATAGACCATGTGAGCTACATGGAATCCGGTGTTCTACCCCCACACCGAAAAGAGGTGTCCTACTTGCCTAAGGTAGAACGTACATAATAGCTTATAGGTGGATCCACTAGTTATATACCTACGTGGGCACTTAGTTATAGGATATGGAGATTGCTACTAGAAACCCAGACTTGCTAACGTAAAAGTTTTCCATCCCATGAGACAACATATTTTGGGAACCCGGACTAACTAGTGTAAAAGGAACCCATTGGGAAGCCGGACTTTCTAGCGTAAAAGGAACCATCTCATTTTCATATCCGCTCGGTGCTAAGCATAATTCCCTTTAAAAGTCATATTAAGTCTTCACTTAAGTTCATGGTCATAAGTTAATGCACTAGGCACTCAAACCAATATACATCATAATAAATCCTAGATTAATTAAGTGAGAAGGTCCTTTCACTTAGAATCATTAACATGTTAGTAAACCTTTCACATCATATTCATAGTGTGGTTATGAGAATAGACTTTCGTTTAAAACAACAATACTATCATATTAATAACATATCATCCATAGTCTTAATGTATCATACATAGTAATATCATATCGTACCTATCCACATGTAGGGGTATAGGAAAGAAGGATATTGCATCAATACCACAATATACACAATAAGTAAACACCTCCACATTTCAAGTGGATCAACATGATCATGTACATTTTATGCATAATAGTATGTAAAGGTGCACATGAGAACTAACCTTTCAATCAACACCATAGATACATTATCATCATAGACACTTCCTTCTCAAGTGTTCATAAGAATGTACATAATACCACAATTACACATATATTGCATTCAAAGATTATATTGAGTCAACAAATCTAGCATTCAACATATGTAACATAGATACAACCATGACTAAAGTAATCCATTCATTTTATGCAAAAACTCATGTGATCATATTATAGATCATGTGGGTGAAGTCTTTGTACAATAATTCCATATATAATTTCAACCTACATAATAGCTTCCCTCTTTAAGCCTTAGCATCCTTAACATTATTCATATTAGCTTTTCCATTTAAGACTTAGGAATTATCTTCATATTATGAGCATTACCCTCAAGAAACATCTCACATTGTAATCAAGTATACCTAACTCTTAGGGTAAAGTTAGCTACATACTTCATTCTTACTCAATTATAGACATATATCATCAAGTAAACTAAATCTCAATACTACATCAACCATGATCCATCACATAAGACCTAATCAAATTAGTTCATGTCTACAAGATTCATTCATCATCAATTCATGTCTAGGTGATCTAATCTAACGCGATTTAACAAAAAATTCATCAATCTTAGAAGGTCACATCAAAACCCTCAATTAGTCTCTTTCATGACATAACCTTAGGTTATATCGATTTCATCATAATATCTTAGGTTAGTCAAGGATACATGTTTGATTATACTAGAATCATGTAATTACAGCAAGAACAACCACAAATCACATAATTTGGTCAATACTCAACAATTCCCTCATCATGAAGTCAATTTAATAAAAGGGGAAAATCATGGGTCCAAGGGGAATTCTCATAAAAAATACATCAATACAATTTTAATTCATCATAAAAAACCATTATAAATCATAATCAAACAATAAAAATAGTTTTGGAAGAAGACCCATGACATATATTGTACCCTAGGTTTTTAGGGAAAATTGGAGACTTGAAAACATATTTTGAGTGGGCTCATTGAATGGAACTTAGACAAGGATGAAAACTCCCATACCTTAGGTGTAGAATCCCACCAAATTCGTATTGAAAATCTCCCATCCTCAAGCCCTAGTTGATCTCTTTCTTAGTCTTCAATGGAGTTCTAGAGAGAAGACTTTTGGAGGGAAGAGGAGTTGGGTTTTGATTTGGGGTCTTGGGTTATAATGAATTAATGACTTAGTTTAGGGTATTATTAGCTTATATAGGTGATTAATTAACTAACTAACCTACCTACCTTAACCCCTAATTAATAACTTAATTCCAAAACACCTAACTAAACTAAAAAGTTGAAAAACTAGAAGAATTCACGCCCACCCATCCACAGACCGTGGATGGGTCTACTGGCCATCAACCACCTCCGTGGTTAGTGTCTGAGGCTTCATTTTCAGGCCTGATGCAGGCCTTGACCCACATCCATGACCTACGGGGCGTGGTCTAGTCTACTGAGTGTGGTTTGCCATCCGTGGTTCACCAAAGTTGGACTGTTTTAGGGACTGTTTTGGGGTCCTCCTCAAGGACCCCTTGGGTGGTCGTACCCAGATATTTAACCCCTAAAACCCCTATTCTAAATATGGGAACCATTTTTACAAGTTTTAATCCTCATACGACACTCCAAAACTCTTACCAAAGGCTCTAGAACTCACTAGTTCAACTTACTAGATTACGGGGTGTTACATTGACTAAGTTGACTCAGAAAAAGGTCAAGTTCCAGTGGTTAAATGATTGTGAGAAGAGCTTCTCATAACGGAAAACAAGGTTGACTACAACTCGTGTCTTGACTCTACCAGAGGGTTCAGACGATTATGTGATCTATTGTGCTGCATCTAGAGTCGGACTAGGTTGTGTGTTGATGCATCGAGGTAAGGTTATAACATATGATTCTAGACAACTGAAAGTGAATGAGAAGAGCTATCCGACTCATGACCTCGAGCTTGCAGCCATATTATTTTCCCTTAAGATTTGGAGACATTAGTTGTATGGTGTTCATGTAGATGTGTTCACAGACCATAAGAACCTTCAATAATGTGTTCACCCAGAAAGAGTTGAATCTTCTCTATAGGAGATGGCTTGAGTTCCTCAAGGACTATGATATGAATGTGCTCTACCATCCTAGTAAGGCCAATGTAATAGAAGACGCTCTTAGCAGACTATCTATGGGTAGACTAGCTCACACTAGGGAAGAAAGGAAAGAACTAGCAAAAGATTTTCACTGGCGGTCTTGCCTGGGAGTTCACCTTATGAGCATATCAGATGGAGGTGTAACAATTAAGAATGGGCCAGAATCTTTATTGGTAGTGGAGGTTAAGGAAAATCAAGACAGTGATCCTATATTGCTTCAACTGAAGGGTGCAGATCATCATGAGAAATTTGAGGTTTTCTCCCAAGTGGGAGATGGTGTGCTTCGCTATTAGGGTCGTTTATGTGTTCCTAAGGTGGGTGAGTTGTGACAATAGATTCTTGAAAAAATCCATAAATCCATGTATTCTATTCATCCATGCGCCACTATGATGAACCGTGATCTGCGGGACATCTTTTGGTGGAATGGTATGGAAAGGGATATAGCATATTTTGTGGCTATGTGCCCTAATTGTCAGTAGGTGAAGGTAGAACATCAGAAACAAGGAGGTACGACTCAAGAGATTAACATTCCTACATGGAAGTGGGAAGTGATCAACATGGACTTCATTACAGGTTTACCTCGTACTCGGAGACATCATGACTCCATTTGGGTGATAGTTGACAGAGTTACTAAGTCTGTGTACTTTTTGGTTTTTAAGACTACAAATTCGGCGGAGGACTATGCCAAGCTTTATATTACTGAGATAGTTAGGTTTCATGGGGTTCCTTTGTATATTATCTCATATAGAGGTCCTCAGTTTACCTCTCATTTCTAGAAGTCTTTTTCTCAAAGTTTTTGGTACTTAGGTTAATATTAACACATCATTTCATCCACAAATAGATGGTGAGGCAGAGCGTACCATTCAGACCTTAGAGGACATGTTGAGAACTTGCGTGATCGACTTCAAGGGTAGTTAGGGTGATCACCTTCCTCTTATAGAGTTCACTTACAATAATAGTTACAATTCCAGCATTTAAATGTCCCCTTATGAGGCATTGTATGAGCGTAGATGTAGATCTCCAGTTGGTTGGTTTTAAGTAGGTGAAGCAGCCTTGATAGGGCCATATTTGGTTCATGATGCTATGGAAAAAGTTCAGCTCATCATAGATAGACTTAAGACAACCCAGAGTCGCCAGAAGTCCTATGGAAATGCACGAAGAAGGGACTTGGAGTTTCAAATTGATGATTGGGTTTTCCTGAAAGTGTCACCTATGAAGGGGGTGATGAAATTTGACAAGAAAGGGAAGTTTAGTCCTAGATATGTAGGCCTTTACAGGATTTTGAAAATAATTGGTAAAGTGGCTGATGAATTAGAGTTGTAAGCAGAACTAGCAGCAGTACATCCGGTCTTTCACATTTCGTTGTTGAAGAAATGTATGGGTGATCCAGCATCCATAGTACAATTGGAAAGTGTGGCTGTGAAGGATAGTCTCACTTATGAGGATGTTCCAGTTGAGATTCTAGATCGTCAGGTTCAAAGGTTGAGAAACAAAGAAGTCTCTTCAGTGAAGGTTTTGTGGAGGAGTCGGTCCGTAGAGGGAGCTACTTGGGAAGCAGAAGCATGCATGAATACCAAGTATCCTCATCATATTCATAATTAGATTCATTCTTAGTATCATGTTTCTTCAGTTATACTTGCATTTTCAGCGTATTTGCATGTTCTTGGAACTTTTAGTTCAGTCAGATTTTAATTTTCAGTACTTAGTAGTAGGGTTTGCAGCTCTTTCCCTCAATTTTCAGCTAGTTTAGTCTTCATTCGAGGACGAATGTTCCCAAGGGAGAGATAATGTAACACCTCGTATGCTAGAGAAACCAGTTTAAAAAATTCAGAAGTTACAGGTGCCACCAACGGGCACCACACATGGAATGTAGGGTGAATCACGAACCGTAGGTGGGGTCCGTAGATGACCACCTATAGCCCTCCCCAGAAAACTCAGACAAAATATTCTAAGGTACGGCCCATGACCGGACCAACGGACCGTATGTCAGACCATGAGTTGTAGTCCTGGTCCATGGATCGTGACCCTCAGGACCCCTTCTCTGAAAGACAACGACGGATGATAGGACGAACCGTGGGTCAGTCGACTGTCCGTCGGTTGGCCCCGACAACTTTTAAGTCAGGGGTCGTTTGGTCTTTTCCTTATGCGTTGGACCCCTAAACTACGTCATTTTAGTCAGTTTTATCCTAGTAACTTCATTCGAACTTACCCTAGTCAACTCGTTCTCCAAACAATCATCAAGTTGAATGAAAAGAATGAGAAAGAGTCGGTCAAGCCCTCTCCAAGAATGCATTGATTTTTCTTCAGTTCCACCCCAATATCAAAAAAATTCTCCGTGAATTTCGTCACTAGGTATGTGGGATTTTACTAGTGGGTTCCTTTCACCCATTAGGTCCCTAGAATTCAATCAGATTCTTGATTCTATAAATCATTTTAGACCTAGGGTTTCTTGAATTTCTAATTTTTATTGTGATTCAGCTGTTCGACTAATCCAAATTAGATTATCATGTTTTCATGGAATTATTGCTTAGTTCTTGCATAAAACTCAGAATCCTAGTTGTGTAGATTTGTTTAGTTCATGAATTACACTTGCTAAGTTAGTTTATTCAGATATACATCCCTCAGTTAAGAATGTTTCATTAACAACATATTAATGTTGCATTTTCAGTTAGCATGTCAGTATTTTGAGCTATTCAGTATTACAGAACATCAATCGTAATGTGTTATTTACATAATCAGTTGGGAGTAGGCTTAATACCGAGTGGATTAAGGGTATTTCACCCTCAAAGTCCAAGAACTACGTGCCCCCGTAGGATAAGTCCCCCATGTTCGCAACATATTTAATGATCACGCCAGTCTTACCTTTATACCCCGACAAAGTATATTGGGTCCTCTCGATAGGGCGATACATTGGACTCCACTGATAGATCTCGTGGTTTTATGTTAGTTAACAGTATCTCAAACAATCATATTTGTAACATCTAACAATTTAAAATAACTATAGAGAAGCTGAAAATTTGGAAATAGTCATTTTTTTTGTAAGGAATCAAAAATCTGGAAATTTGGTTATGGGAAAAAGGTGAGTTTTTGTCCAACTTTGAAAAGTCATAACTCCTAGATCAGGATGAGTTAGGATTATTTCCAATTTTTTTCCCGAAGCTCGTGGAATGATCTTTCCAACGCCGTCGAGTTTTCTCGATTCCGAGTTCGTATGAGTGAGTTATGCCCTTTGGAAGTTGGGCAGTTGGCATAGGTCAGCCGGAAATTTTAAGGGCATTTTGGTCTTTTCCCTAATCAATTCTTTTGGTTATATTAAAGTGTTGTACTGATTTTTAGATCAGTTTGTCCCATTTTAAAAGAGTGAGAGTGAGGGTTTTGAGTGAAGAAGAGAAGAAAAAGAGAAGAAGAGGAGAAAGAGGAGATCAAGCAAGTTTCCGTCGTGGATATCGTCGGGGGTGATCCCTACTAGGTATGTGAGTTCATAGTGGTGGGTTGATTCTTTCCCCCACACGTCAAACTCGTTTTATTTTCAAGAAAAGATTGGTAATGTTGTTGAAGTTGTAGTTGTGTTGTGTTGAAGTTCTTGTTGGTCTGGGACATGATTTGGTTGTGTTTTGAGTTGAAATCTATTGTATGTTGAGGGGTTTATGATTCTAAGTAATTTGGAGCTGGAACCTTTGAAGTTAAGAGGGTTTAGAGTTGGAAAAATGAAGGAGAATAGTCGGGCTTCTTGCGTGAAACAAGTCCGTGTCGCGGAATTGTTCCCTCTGTGAACAAAATCTGCTCCGCGTCGCGGACAGGACGTGGACTCCACTGTTTTCAGAATTAAATTTTGAAATTTAAATTAGTTTGGCTGTCCTAAATCATTCCTAAACATCATGAGGTCCTTCCCAACACAAAAATCATGATCCTTGAATCCATAATTCAATTCCAAGATCAATTAAGAGTCAATTCAAGTAAGAGTTAAGATCAAAGCCAAGAGTTTAGTAAGAGGAGTTCATTTCAAGTTTTCGTGGGTCTTTTACAAATGTTTTAACTTAGTTTTAAGGCTCAAGTTTCAAGTTAAGTAAAGAGTATAGATTTTCAAGTTTCAAGCAAAGTATAAAGTTGAGTTCATTTCTCAAAAGTATTAGGGAACTAAGTATTCCCAAACAAGTTTATAAATGTTTTCACATTTAAGATGAACGGAAACTGAGATTTTCGAAGAGCCTTCGGGCTAGTTTTCAGAAAAGAGAAATA
>JAJOOS010002035.1:0-30876 GCA_029582725.1 Solanum chiquidenum
AAAAAAAAAATACCTCTAACTGTAGATGTTAAAATTGTGGAGTGATATTCAGCCGAAAGTATATATTTATATTACATTATTACTTTATATTTTATGCATAATTGTATTGTTACCTCATTTTTTTAGTGTTTTGAGCTTATTATAAATTTTATGTGTACAGAAAATGTGTCGAACGAACATGATCGAAAAGAGGAGATTTTGGCTCCAATTGAAGCAAAGGTACAAAGATTGAAGGATGACTACGTCCTTACCTCGTGAGAAACATATGCGAAGAAAAAAATAAGAGATTTAAAGTCGATTGGGCTCGCCACTAGTGTTCCCAAGTACAAGCCAATAAGGATTAGCTCAATGAATTTGGATTAGTTATTTGATTCCTAATGATGTTTTATTGTATTATTTTTAGTGAAAGAAATTTCCGGAAAACAAATATTTTGTACTATCTAATAAAAGAGACAAACCTACTACTATTAGAATCACATACAAAAATTCGTATTTAAAAATGAAATCTTTTTATATATTTTTCATTTTTTAAAGAAGATATAATAATAAAAAGAATACCGTTCATCTATATTTCATGAATATATATAATTGTTTTTTTTATGCATAAACATGAAGAGTTTCATCATATTTGTTTGACAAAATTTGTATTTTAAAAAATCTTTACTAAATTGATTAATATACCGCGCGAAGCGCGGCTATGTTTTCTAGTGATGATATGATTGTTGATGAAAATGATGAACAATCGGCTTAGGGTAACAAAGTCATGTGCTTTGTCTACTTCACGATGTATGGAATGATGCTTGTTGCAATCACTCCAAACTACCACATTGCTCTAGTGTCATGGACACTATTTGTTATTGTTGCAACGAAGATTCAATTGACTTGTAATACAAACTTATGGTCAGTTTTGATAGTTTTAAAAACTTATGGGTATAAATCATATTTTTCTAAAAAAGTGAAATATATTTCCCAAATACTATGGCCAAACAGATGGTGAAATTTCACCCAAATTTTCACCCAAATAATATTTGCCAAGAATATTTAGAAATCTATGGCCAAACGCTAGATAAAAGTGAGTTGTGTGCCCAATTCAACATGCAATTTCCTCCAAAACTTGGATGTCAATTGGGTACCACGGTCTGAGAAGATAGAAAGGGGCACCCCATGCAACCTCACTATATCTTTCACATAAACTTTAGCCAATTTTTCAGCATTATAATCTATTCTTACCGGAATAAAATGGGCTGACTTAGTCAATCTATCAACCACTACCCAAATAGAATCAAACTTCCCCCAAGTCTTGGGAAGACCAACCACCAAATCCATGGCGATCCTTTCCCACTTCCATTCCGGAATTGACATTTGTTGAAGCAAACCTGCAGGCCTTTGATGTTAATACTTCACTTGTTGACAATTTTGACACTTCGCCACTAACTCCGCTATGCCCTTTTTCATGCCCGGCCACCAATAAAGTCTCTTCAAATCTCGGTACATCTTGGTCACACCCAGATGAATAGAATATCGCGAACCATGAGACTCTGCCAACAATTTCTCAATCAAGTCATCTACTCTAGGAACAGATACTTTGCCTTTTAAATTTAGCACACCATCCGCATCAAGAGTGGTCTTTTGTGCCAGACCAATCACAGTCTTCTTTCTAAGCTCCTCCAAATTTTCATCTTCAATTTCTTTTGCCTTGCTCTCATCAATGAATGCGGCCCTCACTTCAAGGCTAGATAACACCCCACCTCTTTCTGAGATGTCCCAGTACATGAACTTAGATTCTAAGGTCTGAATTTCCTTAGTCAAAGGTCGCTTGGATGCACTCCAGCAAGCTAAACTACATATACTCACCGCCTTTCGATTTAAAGCGTCTGCCGCCATATTAGCCTTGCCCGGATGGTATTGAATGGTCACATCATAATCCTTGAGTAACTCCATCCACCTTCTCTGTCTAAAATTTAGATCCTTTTGAGTGAACACATGCTGCAAACTATGATGATCGGTAAATACCTCACACTTAACACCATAGAGGTAATGCCGCCATATCTTAAGAGCAAACACTACCGCTGCCAACTCTAAATCATGTGTTTGATAATTCCTCTCATGCACCTTCAATTGACGTGAGGCATAAGTTATAACATTCTTATCATGCATCAACATATCACCCAAACAAGAATGTGAAGCATCACAATAAACAATAAAATCTTTACCTTCAACCGGTAATGCTAGAATAGGCATGGTTGTCAAGAGAGACTTGAGCCTTTGGAAGCTCTCCCCACATTTTTCAGTCCATTCAAATAGTATCTCCTTTTTGGTCTGATTAGTCAAGTGAGTGGCAATAGAAGCAAAGTTCTTCATAAATCGACGATAATAGCTAGTGAGCCCCCACAAAACTCCTAACTTTCTTCACAGAGCTAGGCCGAACCCAATTCTTAACCACCTCAATCTTTAGAGGATCTACCATTACCCCTTATTTTGAGACTACATGCCCCAAGAATGCAACCAGAGTCAACCAAAATTCACACTTAGAAAATATAGCATACAATTTTTGTTTCCCAAGAACACCCAGAACAGTACGAAGATAGTCGGCATGCTCTTCCTCACTTTTCGAATAGACCAAAATATCATCAATAAAAACTATAACAAACGAATCAAGGAATGGTTTCATTAAACTCATTAAAGTTGCAGGTGCATTGGTCAAACCAAAAGACACAACCAAAAACTCATAGTGCCCATAGAGAGTTCTAAACACCGTCTTGGGCACATCCTCAGGACTAATTTTCAATTGATGGTAACCGGATCTTAGATCAATCTTAGAGAAAACTGTTGCACCTTCCAATTGGTCAAAGAGATCATCTATTCGAGGCAAAGAATACTTTTTTTTCAAATAGTGACTCTATTTAACTGCTGGTAATCTATACATATTCTCATACTACCATCCTTTTTCTTAACAAAAAAAATGTGAGCACCCCATGGGGAAGCACTACGACGAATAAATCCCTTATCAAGAAGCTCTTGGATTTGTGCCTTAAGCTCTCTTAATTTTGTTGAAGCCATGCGGTATGGAGGGATGGAAATGGAATTAGTACCAGGTTCTAAATCAATGCAGAAGTCTATATCTCTATTTGGAGGAATACCAGGCAAGTCACTAGGAAACACTTCTCTAAATTCTGACACCACAGGAATAGATTCAATAGATGGAGCCTCAATCTCAACATCCCTAATATGAGCCAAATAATCCAAACAACCCTGCTCTACTAATTTACTAGCTCGAATGGCGGATATAATCTTAGCTTGCTTAGGCTTGTACACCCCTTCCCACTCTAATTTTTCCCTTCCCGGAATTTCTAGAGTTACAGACTTAGTATTACAATTAAGCACGGCATAATCGGGGGACAACCAAGTCATTCCTAAGATTATATCAAAGTCAGTAATATCCAAAATCACCAAATCAGCCCACGTCTGAAAACCCATAAACAAAATAGGACAAGCACGATAGACATGGGTAACTATGACCGACTCTCCAACTGGGGTAGAAACATGGATAGGGGCATCAAGTATATCACAAATCATATCAAACTTTGAGGCAAATCGCACGGATACATTAGAATAAGTAGAACCCGGATCAAATAACATATTAGCCATCCGGTCACAAATAAGAATAGTACTTGTGATCACTACGTCAGATGCCTCTACCTCATTTTTACCCGGAAAAGTATAAGACTGAGCCCTATCATCTTGACGAGCCACCTCCCTTCCTGCTTGCACGTTACCCCAACTTCTGTTACCATTTCCTCTACCTCCACGGCCTTACTGATTACATCCTCGCCCACCTTGTGGATGCCCTTGACCATTACTGTCATTCCCCGTGGGTACCACTACTCTAAAAGACCGTTGCATGACATCTAATACACGTGGGTGGGGGCAATCTTTACTCAGATGCCCAGGTTCTCCACAATTGTTGCAATTACGATCAATAGATGGTCTGCCACCCGTCGAAGGCACTACTCCCTAGCTATCCTAAAAATTATGAGATGGAGTTCCCGAGTAATTACCTGTAGAGGCGGGCATGGCTAACTGAATTTTCTTGGTGCAAGCGTTGTCCTACCGGATCCCTTGGAATAAGAACCTTCAAAGTTACCTGAGTTCTTGGCCCTTTTTGCCCATTCCTTAGATTGACCATCTCGCCTAACCCCCTCCACTTTCTTAACATAGTTTGTTACCTCATTAAAGCTCCTCCCTGCAAAAGTCATATGAACAAATAATACTTATAACTCATAATTTAGTCCCCTAATAAATAACCGGATCCTCTTCTTCTCAGTAGTCACCAATTGAGTAGCATATCTAGACAAAGCATGGAACTTGGCTTCATAAGCAGCCACATACATACCACCATGTTCCAAAGCCATAATTTCATCTTTCTTACGATAGGTAAAGTAGAAGATCTGCATTCCATATAAGCTCTCCACCATTGCTTAGCCTCACCTTCAAGTTGAAATAAAACGAACTCAACCCCATGTTGATGGACAATTCCCAACTTATGAAGCCTCTCATAGCAATCTAAGATGAACTGATAAGTATCCGCATTATCAGAACCAAGAAACACATGAGGCTTTAGTTTCAAAAACTTAGTCATTCATGCTCATTACCAGTCATAACAGAACCCAACAAAGGACAGAAGAAAGGGTCATAACCTCTAGTCCCACCCACTTTGGGCACAGTGCTAGCAACAAGAGGATTAGTAGGAGCTTAAGTTGCTTGAGCAGAGGGACGCATTCCTGGACCAACAAACCCTTTCAAAAATGACATGATATGTCAAGCTAACACTGGGTCTATGGGGGGAACATCGGTAATTTCAGTCTACACCTCTTCCTCTTATCCCACATCCTCAACATTCTCAATATAAACATTCTCCTCTTCAATCTCTTCATGATGTGCAGGAGGGTTCTCATTCACATGAGCATTCTCAAAAGGAGCTCTATTCCCGGTAGGCGCTACTCTTCCACGGCCTCTACCCCTAGCCCTTCCTCTACCCCTACCTCGATTGCGACCTCTCACTGTAGATTCCTCAGCTGGAGCATTGACGGGAGCTACGGGCCTGATGTTGTTGTATCTAGTATTAACCATCTGCAGACAAAGTGAATGAGGTTCGATACCAATTTGAATCGCCAGATACCAATTGGAATCACGTCATAGAATGAAAAGAGACAAGAAAAAACAGAGAGATTTCCTAAAGTCATATAGCCTTTCGAAGAAAAGTAAAGGCGTCCATGTACCGTTCCGTAAGACTCACTTGTTTTGGTATCTCGAGATCAACAAACCTAGACTCTAATACCAACTTTGTCACGATCCAGACCGTCGTGATTGGCACCCACATTAACTCTCCGGTGGGTGAACCAGTACTACAATCCAAACCAAGAACCTAATCTGAAGCTAAGACATTTAAGTTACAGAAGCAAATTAAATACTAAGGAAAGAAATAGGGAATTCCCATAAACTTCAACAAAAGTCTAACAACGAACTAAACAATGTGGAAGAAATAACCTAGAATCTGAAAGTCAATGTACCAAAACATATAACAATAAACCAAGTCTAAACAAGAAGGGGTACAACCCCAACTAATGTACTAATAAATTCAGTAGTAAATACTTCATGGGGGTGAAAGGACCCCCGTGAAATTGAAGTGTGTAGTTGGAAATTCGAATATTGATTGAGGGGGGGGGGGGGTTTGGCCATTTTCTCAATTTAGTAACATAGCTTTGTTCAATTTCTTTGGAAATTAGGCTACCCTCACATTCTTCCTAAATGTCTAAATCAACTTACGTACATCTCTACCAATTTTATGAGATACCTTCCACCTACTATTGTATTTACTTCTTTTAATTTAGATCCTATCAACAATTGGACAATGTCTACAAATTTAAACTACTCAATATTGGATGAAAATGAGAGAGTATTTACTATAAATATGTTAATCAAATACAATTTTAAAGTTTTTGAAGCTTCATTTACAAAGGTTTGACAGAATTATATCTTTAGTACTATATTTCGATAATAAAAAGTTAAAAATCAAGAAATTGAATTGAGTAAGCAGATCAATTTTTACTCGATTTGGTACATCTTGACTATTCAATAGAATAGCATATCTTCCTCCACTGATTAACTATTTCACCAAATACTTTCACTTTCCACCAACGCAGACATCGATTAACTTTTCCATCAATGTTTCATTAGATCTCTATGATTAGATCTAATGATAGTTTGAGCCATAATGTATAGCTTATAGAGCTACAACCATACTATCAACAACTATCTGCCCTAGTCACTTATTTGTAGCTAAAACAATTAATATCACAAAGATTAGGAACTTCAGAAAGAACAATGTTCAAAAACTACAATCCGAAGTTAATTTTATAAAAAAGAAAAAAAAAAGAGCTTCAAATAGCATGTTTAGCGGTCACGAGCATGAAAATCTAATAAAAACACAACACCATCCGCTATAGTTGTCTACAAAATAAAAAACGGGTTTGTAGTTGCAAAATAAGAGCACACAGTTTTAAGACCTCTAATTAAAATTTAACTTTAGTTCACTGACTAATCGTTGAGCTGCCCCTTCCTTGAACAATAAGAAAATCACAATGGTTTTGCCGCTTCATTTTTTGCAAGACGATATTGGTTAGCACTTTGTAAGTACTCTAGATACAAAACCAAGAAATGAGTTTGTTAGAATACAGATAAATAATAAAAGATTATGACTATAACGGTGCATTCATGGAGAAAAAATTATTTACCATTGAAGTTTTCAAATTTTTTTGGGTTGATTGGACAACCAATAAATTTTTGAATTACTTTGAAGAACATTTCCGGAGGGGCCTTCTTCCACTTTTGGACAACAACATGAATTGTCTTCCCGCTAATAAAGTAAATATGACTGTTAGCATGACCGTTGTTTCAACCAGCGTGCCTCTCAAATTCCGAAGTACTTAGATACTTCTTCTTCTACATAAGACATGATGCCCCATTAGACATAGAGAAAATTCGCGAGAAAAAATAGTAGAAGAGTAAAAGAAAATCTTGCCTCAGATAACTTGCAGTTATCGCAGCTACATAGGTAACCATTCCCTTCAATAACTCCTATAAGAGATTTCTGCACCATGAAAAAACATACTTAGAACCAAAAATCTCGAAACCTCAAAGAAGAATTCAAGAATCAAAACTTACCTCTGATGACATTGAGCTATATTTCACGGGCACTCCTTCAAGTAAACCACTTGAAAATAAACTTTTTACATGGGTAGGGAAAGTTTTCTGCACTTTCTTCTTGGAGCCAACACCAATATACTTATCATGATTCACGGGGTTTTTTTCCCTTTGCAGAGTTGTCCCCCATCAAAATGACTTTTCCTTTTTCTTTTCCAAGTTTGAGAGATGTAGCATTTATGCTATTGGTGTTGGATATGTTCACACATGCATCTGTTGAAATTGGTTTATCACTTACATACTGCACGACTTGTTTCTTCTTAGAGAATAACTCTCTTTATGAAGCATCCATAGCACGCTACTTTTCGATCTCAACATAAGTCCCTCTACCATTCTCTCCATCAGCTAGAGCATCAACATCCTTTAGCATCTCAGGGCCCTTATTCTCGAAAGTCTGGAAAGATCATAAAACAATTGTTGAAGAGTGGAAAAGACATTATTAAGGCTATTTTGTGTTTCACCAAAATCTTTTCTGGGAGAAGGCATATATATAAAGGCAGAAATCTTTCAGAGTGAATAGTTAAAAATAAACCCAAAATATCCTATATTTTTTTCTGAGTTTCATATATCAACCATTAGGTTGTGTGTGAGTTTTCTACCTAAACTATCATCAACTATTATCAAAACACACATTAAATATTAATTATTTTTGTAACACCCCAGAAATTATTTTGAGCTAAGACTAACCATTTTTCGTTGTGAGTAGGATTTTACCAAGGAATTTAAAATTTATTAAGTATTAAGGTCAGGTCACTAGATGTAGCACTTGAGTTCCAAAAAGAACTAAATTGGAAATAGCAAAATCTGAAAGTTTGCAAGTTATCCTTAAGTATGAGTTTTGGGTCGACTTCAAACGACCATACCTCCTATCTCAGGATGAGTTAGGTGTGCTACCAGATACCGTAAGAAAGGTTTTTGAATTATCTTTCAACGCCACCGAGTTTGCTAAATTTAAAGTTCTAATGAGGGAGATTTGTCCATTCGAAGTTGGGCTGTCTAGATAAGGAATCTCAAAACCTGATTTTAGAGGGGTATTTTGGTCTTTTCCTTACCCAATCAGATTTAATTCATTTTTAGTAATAATTTAAGGGTCTAATCTGATTAGGTTCAGTTTTATAATCCTAATATATGCCTAGGGTCTTAGTTGAGAGTTCAAGAAGAGAAAAGAAGAGAAAAGAGGAGAAAAAAGGAGAGGATCAAAGCATTCGTCGAGAGTCTTGCATTTTGTTGCGGATTTTCGCCATGGGTTTAATCCCTAAGAGGTATGTAAGCTTCCATAATGTTGGGTTCTTTCACCCACACGCCAATCATGATTTATTCAGCGTAATTTCGTTCTTGAAATTTAAGGATTTAAGTTCTTGATAAGTGTTCTTGAAGTTTCATTAAGTTTTGATGTAAGATTCTACTTGGGTCAACTTCAAACGACCATATCTCTTAGAATATAATGAGTTACGTGAGCCATAACCTATCCAATTAAAGGTATTTAAATGTGCTTTCCAGTGCCACCAATTTCGCGTCAATCCAATTTCTGAGTAAAAAGTTATGACTATTTTAGTAACCTATACAGTGCTGTTACGAATTAGCCGACGGGAAAAAATTTAAAAGTGTCATTTTTGTCTTTTTACCTCCAAGAAAAACCATAAACGAATTTCTTGACTAATAAAAGGCTCAAAACAATCAGATTTTCATCTTCACTAATGAAAATCATAATTTTTGGCCATAGAGATTTCAAGAAACTAATTCAAGAATCTCAAGAAAGGTTTTCTTGATTGTTTACCTTCAAGCTAGGGTTTCAAGGCTTCTAATGAAGTTCTTCTTCAAGATTCTTCAAGATTCTTAAAGATTCTTCAAGAATATTATTCTTCTAGGTATGTAAGGCTATCGTAGTGTTGGACTAGTTCGTCCTCACGCCCTACATATACTTTCAGATCAGTAAAAGAGTAATCTAAGATACTTTCTCTAGATTTGAGTATTCTTGAGATAAGTTGATTTTGAGTTCTTGAATTCATGTTTCTTTTAAAAGTTCTATTCCTAATTATCGAATAGCTATATTGTTTTTAAGATCCTTCATATCATGAATCATAATTCTTGAATTCATAATTCAAATTCAAGAGAGAGTTAAGAGTAGAGTTCAAGGAAGCCTTTGAGTTCAATTGTGAATCATTTGAGATCCATCATCGATTTGAGTTATATTTTGAGTAAGTAAGTATGAGGATGAGAAGAGTCGTATACATGAGTTCCTATTTGATATTTTGACCCTTGAGTCGAGTCGTTCATGCCCATAACTTCCGCATGAACTTCATCAGTTGAGTACCTTCGAGAGGAGTAGTATCTTCAAGTTCTAAGTATTGAGTTCCTAATCCCCTATGAGATTATATTTATAATCATGGAACTATTACTTGTTACCCATGAAGTCCTTGAGTTGAATTGTTCATGCCCATAATTTCGCATGAACCCTCTGAGTTGAGCATTCTTGAAATGAGTAGTATTAGTGAAGTTCTTGAGTTCCAAGTATTGAGATCTATCTATGGTTATTGAAACCTTGCATCGAGTCGTTCACGTCAATAATTTGACATTAACCATATTTTAAGAAGTCTTTTACAAATGTTTTAACTTTGTTTTAAGATTTAAGTTTTGAGTTCAGTAAAGAGTAAAGTTGAAGTTCATTTCTTCAAAAGTAAATGGGGACTATGTATTCCCAAAAGAGTATAAAATGTTTTCACATTTAAATAAGAATGGAAAATTGATATTTTCAAAAGAGCCTTTGAGCTACTGTTTCACTAAAGAGCCTTTGAGCTAGTTTTTCAGTAAAAAGTGTTTGGGCTTGTTTCCAGTTAAAGAGTAAATGCTTTCACAATAAAGCAAGAGACGAAAACTTGATTTCTAAGATAGCCTTTGAGTTAAATTTTTGAGCAATTATCTCAAATCACATAAAGAAGTATGTTTTAAACATAAAGAGCTAGTATCATATTTTGGGAGTAATATTGAGCACCGATATGGGGACGAGCTTGAGTTCAGATAACTCACGTCTCCATTAACCATGTAGCCATCATGGGTAGAAATGGGTAATACTTTTTAGATGAATCCTTTTCGCATAGACTAGTGGATCCACTTAGTAGTTCAGGTCCTATACCTGTGGCAAGGTATAGGATGCACTGGCAGCATGAGGAAGATCGTTATATGATCACAATAGCTCTTATGTGATGGTTGTCGGTTAGAGAAACTCCCACAACAATATTTTGTATTTTTATATATATCAGATTATTTGTATTTTTACATACATCTCTGAGTTATATGTATATTTGCATACACATAGAGTTGGCATCATGTTTTTAAATAGCATTTCTTTATATTGCACATGTTTTAAATTGCTTTATATTGAAATGAGTTCAGTTATGTTGAGTTGAGTTGAGCCAGGTAAGTTCTTCAGTTACTTTTAGATTCTTTACAATCCTATGTTGTGGTTAGCATTCCAACTCGCATACTCGTACATTCCATGTACTGATGCCAGTTGGCCTGCATCGTCATATGATGCAGACGCAGGTAACCAGGATCAACATCCAGCGCATCGTTGATCAGGTTGAGCACTCAGAGTCAGTTGGTGAGCCTCCTTGCTTCCCTGAGAGCTTTTTTTTCATTTACTTCAGTAGTGTTCAGTTGTCAGGATGATCGGGGGTCTTGTACCGACATCCATCTCAGTTATTAGAGGCTTCATAGATAGACAGTTAGCAGTCAGTTGTCTTTACATTGTTATTTATTATGTATTAAGACTTGTGTTGCCATTTTGGCTAAGTTGAATGTTTTATCTTTAAAAACGTTCTAAGTTATCTTTCAGGAGTTGAGTAAGTGCATTTTAATCCTTGTATTAATGCTTTAAGTCTTCCGCTGAGCAAGTAAGCCAGACCAAGGGTTTACTTGGGGACTAGCAATGGTGTTCGAGTGCCAGTCCCGCCCAGGGTGTAGGCTCGGGGCGTGATAATTTTTCATACCTGAAATACCACCATCATTCAGGCAGTAAAAGTGAATAATTAATAACTGAGGTGTGTTTCAGTAATTGTTGGTGATAGTTCAGGCACGAAAATCGCACATATGATAGTTCAGGTTTGAAACACAAAAAAATGTATAGTTTAGATGTGTTTTTGACCCTTCACTCAAAATTTCATTTTATTTTGGAAAATATTTTCTACTTCAATTCGATATGCAGATACATATGCTTTCTATGGAGATAAAATTATTCACCAAACATAGTCGAGAGAGAATGTCTGCTTTATACTTCCTCCACATACAATAACGTACAACAATTAAGATACGTTTAAGCAAAACTTTTTGAGAACCTTCGTTTTCCCTCACAGATGACTCTGATTCTTAAAGACGCTAATATCAGAAGTACTATAAAAGTAAAAATCAAATTTATCCATCAATCACTACCTTAACATATGTCATCCCCCACACTCTTAATTCTCATGCCACTTTTAACTATGTCGTATTTATGAGCTATCTTGAGAAATAAAACTTCATATACAAGTTAGTAACATTTAACATAAAAACTCTATACCTACTTAGAAAGATATAAATGACTATTTCAACCCTCTCTTATGAGATTATGATTCTTCGCATATGTATAAGCGACAGAGTTAAACTAAAACAATAAAAAAAAAAAATTCCTTTAGGTTATTTCATTTACTTTTTTCTAATGAATATGCCCATGTGAATTTTTTTATCTTCCTTTATTAATTTCCCCTTATCATCTTCATTAATTATAGTTTTGACCAACTCTTCCAAGTTATGTTCGTCATGAATAATTTTTTTCCCTTTCTTCGTAGTGTCTGAAGAAAGGAAATCATCAAGTGAAATTCCACATGAGAGGAGATGTAATTTCATATAAATGATACCTTTCTATGTAATAACAACATGTCCTCGTGTACCAAATTTCATGTGATCATTTACTTTCTTTAGTCATTAGAAAGAAAGGGAGAAGAAAATTAATCTTATATGTACCACAAAGAAAATGATCAAAGTGCACATCCAAGATTGATAAAATAACATAAATCAAAGCAAGAGTATTCTTACAAAAAATTAAAATATTATTGTTGAAACAAAATTTACATAATTGTTGAAATAATTCAAGTAAAAAACTTTACCATTTCCAACTATTTCAGATGCAGTCCTCCCAACAACGAATAATAGCTATCCAGCTCTGCCAATGCTAAAATCTCCCACTTCAAAATCAAATAAAAAAATGTACATAAAAATAATTAGAACATATTATGAAAATCTGAAAAAAATTATATTAAAAAGAGTGAATCTCTCTCTCCACCTGAAAAGTCAATTATGGAAAATACCGTCAAACAGAACACCAAAAATATTGAAGGTCATAAATAAATAAATCCCATTCAGGTAGATTTACTAATTTCGAAATCATCGCTAACATTAACAACAACAAAAACAATAACAACAAAAAAAAAACAATCAAAATCATCACTAAAAACCATTTGTTTAAAATGAATAATAAAAAAATGTTTTCCATTTTCTCATTTTTAAAAATTTAAACGAGAAAGTTAAGATGATTTAACAATAAAAATCAGGTTACAGCTTAATAAAATGGAAGATGATCACAATTCACAAGTGGATTCTACGTGATGAATTCCAACGAAATCGATGATCAAATCAAAATGATTAAGTTTTTTTTCAAGCAGTTCACCTCAATTGCAGCTCGCAAGTGAATTTTCCAAGATGAATTCTGGAGAAATTAGTTAGAGTGTGTTTCAAGTTTAATGGTTATTTTTGCTAGAGAGAAAAAGAAAGCTCATGTATATATATACTAGTGTGACGAGTGATCTTATACAATTTGATTTACGAAATATAACATAATATGTTGAGCTGGATTGACTATGTTATGTCATGTGAGTCTTATTAATCCAAGGATAAGTTGTCCCGGACTTGTCAATTAAACAACAAAATAAGTAGCACTATAATTTTATATCATGACTATTTGGTGTTATCCTTCACATCAAACGACCCCTAGTAGTTTATTGGGATCCCCTAAAATGGAAAAAAGGTTCAAATATTTATTTTTTAAAAACTTTATAGTCAAAGATTAGTTAATAGAAAATTATCTATGTTTATGCTTGTTTTATACTAAATTACTTGACCAATGGGAATTTAAATTTTTTCTCCATTAATAGTTTTAAGATTTAGTAAATAATTTATTTTTCATAAATACCAAAATTATCCTAAATTTTATTTATTAATAGTATGAAAAACATTTACATGGTCAAATATAGTTTGAGATTCCTATTTTTATTTTTATTTTTGATTAAACATCACAAGACACTCTAGTGGTATAAAATATACAAAAAAAAAATGTCCGAAATTTCAACAACGAAGACACCTAAAATTCATTTCGAAATGATATTATTAATAAATTATTTATTTATGAGATTCTCTTAAATTTTCTTCACTAACAATATTTATATTTAGAAAATATTTTTTTCTTCATATATGCTCATTTATCCTAAACTGGTGTTTGGCTCTCCTACAACCATAGGCTTGGAAGAGGATGTCGTTGCCATGGATTTTCGTTGATTAGTTTAAACATATATTTTTTTCTCTACAATAGGTACATTCTACATAAATCTCTGTTCTCGAGAAATGACTATAGAGTGGAATTTGCAAGCACATCACCAGTGGATATAAGGAAAGTTACTCCTTGTTATTAAATCTTTAATCTTTTATGTGACAAACTGTTATACACGTATGATAACATTATATCTAAATCTTATTTTCACTTCTGCAGCTAAAGTAAATATGCTCTAAAGAATCAAGTATTCTTTTATAACTTCTCCTAATTGGTGCATTGGCATGAAAAAACCAAATCTTAAGACATGATAGTTACTTAGATGTACATTTTTCTGCTAAACAAGTAAAAGGAAGAAACTAATGAACCAAAAACCCAATTACTAAAGTAAAACAAGGTTCAAAACCACTCAAATCTAAAATAACAAAATGAGGGAAATGCAACACTTTGAAGTTAAAACAACTTCTTTTTTTACGAAAGAAAAACAAACATCACCATGATTCTGTAACTGTCACGACCCAAGCCGTCATGATTGGCACTCACACTAACAATCCGGTGGAAGAACCACAACTACAACCCAAACCAAGCAATCAATCTAAAAACTAGGCATATAAGACAAATACTAAGGAAAGAAAATAGAGTTTCCATAAACGCTAACAAAAGTTCAACAATAACTAACAAATGTGGAAGAATTAACCTAGAGACTAAAAGTCAATGTACCAAAACTCTACTAACGACAAGTCTAAGAACAAGGGGTACAACCCCAAAACTAAACAACACCTTAAACAAAAGTCTGAGTCCGAATAGAGTGGACTTAAACAAGGAAGATACATGGCAGCCTGAAAGAATTGGCTCACCCTTGAATCCGGTCACGCTCATAGTCACCTAGCTGAGGTCTATCAATAGCCAACTGAAGATGTCCTGTACTCAACAAAGAAAGAGCAAGTGCAATATCAGTACACAACCATTGTGTACTGGTAGGATCACGCGGCTATCCCACTAAGTGTAACATACATTAGTCAATACACCAATATAATCACATACACATATCAAACATATACAATATCATCAATATATACGAACAATGAACAATTTCACGATTAACACATATCACAGTTATATCAATTTAGAGAAACATACCGTCTTCCGATATCTATCATCATTAGATATGAATGAACTCATCACAAGTAGATACACAACACAATTCAATGGTCCTCTCACGGAACCCAATTCAATTGTCCTCTCATGTAACCCAAACCCAAACAGCTAGCATGTCAAAACGTGGCAATCCGATCCCATATTTATGCCGGAATGTGGCAATCTGATCCAAGATAGTTATGTCGGAACATGGCAGCAAATCCCATATTTATGCCGGAACGTGGCAACCGATCCCAGTTAGTGTGTCATATTGTGACACCCGCCCATTCAACAAACCACAATCACAATCACAATGTATATTCTCACAATCATACAACAAGAGGAGATTCATGACATACAATTATACAATTATCCTCATTTAGAACAAGTGTGATCAGTAATGCAACATTCACATACATACATGTATCATAATGAAGCAAGAACAAACATACATCACATAATCATAGAATCACAACCATCACTTACCTCGAATCCAAGCTTGAATCCCTAGGAAATTGAACTGACACATACGAATAATTAGAACCCGGTTCAAACGAAATAATAGCCATCCGGTCATAGACAAGAGTAGCTCTTGTGACCACTGCATCACACCCTCAAACTTGGTCTTGCCCAGAACACATAAAACTGAGCCCTGTCCTCTTGACGGGCAACCTCATTGCCTGGCTCCACTACTCCTCTACACGTATTACCATTTCCCCACGGCCTCGCTGATTTCCTTCTCATATGCCCAGGTCCTCCACAATTTTAACACACCTTATAACTTATATTCGATTGTCGAACACCGAATTAGATCACGGGGGTTAGTTTGAGTACGATTTGGGGTCCATATTTAAGACTAGAAAAATAAGGGAAACAGGGCTGAGATTCTATCTCTCCCTATCCCACTCTGGCGGGAGATATCCCGCACTGGTGGCCTCGCTTTGGCGGGAAAAGTCCCGCCCCAGCGGTGAAAATGGAAACAGAACCCCTGCCAATAATTTTTCTGGGGTTCTTTTCTTTTCTTTTCTAGATATCACAAAGGTTCCCAGCTTTACTTTGCAATTTAAGAATAATCCTCATAACTAGGATGATCATTGTCTACCCCCAGTCAATTCCATGATACACGAACCTATTCATTCTTGTCAATTCAGCACCACAACCCACATATACCCATGCTAAACCCAAACACTCACACGACCCTTAGTCAAGATCTTCCTTTCACAACGAATTTCACGATACTCAAGTATTTACAACTTGCATAACTTCAATGACCATGCCAATATATTGTACATATCAAAGTTCAGGCACACATTTATTGTGCGCATAATTACCTCATCGTATTTACGCATTTACAACTTCACATTCACAGTCAATTCAGACAACCAGAAGCATGCATTCAAAGTTTCCAAGATACAATTCACAAATAAGCTATCCAGATTCTTAATTAAATATTTCGCTCCATGAATGACCAATTCCTAATCACCCATGCATTCACACCACCCCTAGGGCCAGATCCAATTGGAAGCTTCTCAGTTTATAATTTTTCTTTCCTTATGGCCCCTCAGTCGTGACCACGACGTCTAGTTCACTTGGTTGAGATACCAATTGGACTCAACTCATACCACAAGAGACAATAGTAGCTAGCGAGCTCCACAAAACTGCTAATTTCAATCATAGAACTTGGTTGAACCCAATTCTTAACCGCCTCAATCTTTAACTGATGGTAACCAGACCTTAAATCTATCTTTTAGAGAAAATCGATGCACCTTGCAATTAGTCAAAAATATCATCCATCCAAGGTCGTGGACACATGTTCTGAATGGTGACCCTATTAACCTATCGGTAGTCTATACACATACTCACTTGCTAGCGATGGTGTTACCACATTAGTTGCTCTTATTCGGACCATAGAGTGAAGAAGGAAAGATATAAATTTGTATCACCCACATACCAATTGGATTCAAGTCATAGCACGAAGGAGTAGAAAGAAATGAGTTTTTCCTAAAGTCCTAAAGCCTCTCAAAGAAAAGTACGGACGTCATCGAATCTGTCACGACCCAAGCCTACAACCTGGACGTGGCCGGCACTCGAAGACCATTGCTAGTCCCAAAGCGAATTCTCATCATGGCTGACTACAAGCGGAAGACTAACTGAAGAATGCAAAAGCTTAAAACTGAATAAAATTCAATAAACTCAACTTGAAAGCTTTAACTCAAAAGAAAACTCCGAATAAAATAAATTATTCAACTCGCCATAAAATAGGCAACTTAAGTCTTTAAAACATTTAATAAAATAAATGATACAGACTTCTCAACTAGACTGACTATCTATGAAGCCTCTAACTGATAAAGATGGAATTCAGGACAAGACCCACTACATCCTGACTAAACTGAAAAAGTAAATGAAATCTTCCGGAAACAAGGAGGATCACCATAGATAACTCAAACTCCCGGATATATCAACGAATCTCCTGTTGATGATCCTGAATACATGTGTCTACATCATGAGAAGATGAAGGCCAAATGGCTCAGTACGTGGAATGTACGAGCATGCAAGGGGAATTCTAAAGCATAAACATAAGCTTGAACTTGGATAAAAAAGAAACATAGGCTTGAAAGAATCTGAAAGAAACTGAAGAACTTACCTGGCTCAAATCAAATCAACATACCTGAAATCATTTCAATAAAAAGCAGTTTAAAACAAGTGCAATATAAAGAAAAAGGAAAATTGTTTAAAACATGATGTTAACTCATAATCATAATATCATAAAAGACATATCATGCTCCCTCTCAAAGTCTACTTGTGCAATGCATGAATGAATTCCCATACCCCCATTCATACTAAGCAGAACCCCTGGAGGAACCATGCAAATACTGTTGTGGAAGTTTCTCTAACCGAAAACCATCACATAAGAGTTATTGTGATGATACAACGATCTTCCGAATGCTGCCAACGCATCCTATACCCGGCCAAAGGTATAGGACATGAATTACTAAGTGGATCCACTAGTCTATTGTGAAAAGGGTTCATCTAAAAACTATGACCTTTTTCTACCCATGGTGGCTACATGGTTTTATGGAGACGTGAGTTATCTGAACTCATGCTCGCCCCCAATTCGGTGCTCAATACTACTCCCAAAATTTACTAGCTCTTTATGTTTAAAAGCATACTTCTTCTGTGATTTGAGATTAGAGCTCAAAAACTTAGCTCAAAGGCAATCTTGGAAATCTCAGTTTCCTCTCTTGCTTCATTTAGAAAGAGATTACTCTTTTCTGAAAACTAGCCCGAAGGCTCTTTGGAAATCTCAGTTTCCATTTTTATTTAAATGTGAAAATATTTTAAAACTCCTTCCGTGAATACATAGTCCCCATATACTTTTGAAGAAAAGAACTTCAACTTTACTCTTCACTAAACTCAAAACTTAAGTCTTAAAACAAATTTAAAACATTTGTAAAAGACTTCTTAAAATATGGTTCATGCCAAATTATGGACATGAACGAATCAATGCAAGGTTTTCAATAACAATAGATAGAACTCAAATACTTGGAACTCAAGAGCTTCAATGATACTACTCATCTCAAGATTGTTAGACTTATAATGTTCATGCCGGATTATGGGCATGAAATGTTCAACTCAAGGACTCAAATATACTTCTCAAAAGGGATTAGGAACTCAACACTTAAAGGCTTAGAACTTCAAGATACCACTTCTCTGAAAGATGCTCAACTTACGAAGTTCATGCGAATTATGGGCATGAAACAACTCGACTCGATAGTCTACATAACTATATGGAAATCATCTATACGACTCTTCTTATTCTCTGACTGACTTCCTCAAAACTTAGTTCAAATCGATAGTTGATCTCAAAGGATTCACAATTGAACTCAAAACCTTTTTGAACTCTACTCATAACTCTCTCTTGAATGTGAATTATGAATTCAAGAGTTATGGTTCATTATATGAAGTATATAGGTGATAGTGTAGACTCATGAATACATTCTCCTCACTCTCATGCTCACCTACTCGAGTATTGAAAGAATTGTTATTAGAAGTTGTAGAAGACTCCTCAAAGGGACTTTCTCAAAATATGTTTGAGAGAACTCTCAAGACTTGACTCTCAACTCTACCTTGAATGTGATTTATGAATTTAAGGTTGTGATTTGTGATAGGAATGATCTCGTGATGTTTAGGAGTATTTTTAGATAGTTAAACATGAAAACGATAAAGAAATCACTGTCTGGAAGCATGTCCACGACGCTAAGACGCATTAAAATAATTGGTCACGAAATAACTTTTGAGGTAGAGAGGTCCATAACCTCTCCGCGATGCGAAGACAAATTTATGAAATGGGGAGGCAGGTCTGCAACGCGGAGCCATGTATCAGATTTGCCCGACTTTTCTCTTCTTTGTTTTCTAACCCCAAATCGCCTAAATTTGATTCTTTTGCTAAACTTTTCTTTAGATTCAGATATCCATCACATGTACACAAGAATCTAACTCAAAATTACTCTATAAATCGAAACAATAATCTCAAGAACTCCTAAATCTCAGCCCAATTCAAGAATGAAAGCAAATTCAAGAACACATATCAAAAACATTAGATTTTCAACTTTCTAGAACGAACTTAACGCTGAAATTTACATGATTGACATGTGGGTGAACAAACCCAACACTATGAAAGCTTACATACCTGAAACAATTATTATCTTGAAGGAACTTGAAGGAAAACCTTTGAAAGATGAACCCTAGACTTAGCGTTTCTTGAATTTCTTGAGCGTAGAATCTTTGGAGTGAATGAGAGGGTTTAGATTTAAGAAAACTGATTTTCTACACGTTTAGGGCAATTTAGATGACCTCCTAAGAGTTTTAGGACTAAAATACCCCTATAGAAATAATTAAAACGAGGTGGGAGACAGAAAGATCTCTCACCAGGCAGTGAGGTCCGTGTTGGCTCCGCGTCGCGGAGCTATCGCGGAGCTATCGCGGAGCTGCTGCCAGGTTTGCGCGATGTTAGTAAATCCGTCATACCGATTTACTCAGAGCTTGGAATTGAGCAAAATCAGTGGAGTTGGAAAGAGGACTCGAAGGGATTTAATTTTCTATCTTGTAGCTCACCTAACTCATCTGGTACTAGGAGTTATGGTCGTTTGAAGTTGACTCAAAACTTAAGAAAAACTTAGGAATGACTTGAATGAACTCTCTTCAGTTCTTCTTGGAACTCAAGGTGCTACATCTAGTGACCTTAATACTCAAGAAATTTTAAATTCCTTGCAAAAATCTCATTCACTACGAAGAACGGTTTGGGTCTTGGCTTAAAAAATTTCTGATGTGTGACAATATCTCCCCCTTGGGATCATCCGTCCTCGAATGACGACTGGACTAGGTAGAGAATGAGGTTACTCTTACTAAGGTCTGAGTCTAATGTTATGCTCTTACTATATTCAAGCTTAACCCAAATCCTTAAGTTCGAATTATATACCTCTCTATAGGAAATCTCATCCCAAACTATTACTCTCTACCACCATATTGGGCTCATATCAAGAACCACCAAATATTTAACAACAACACATTCACACTTAGTACTCTAACAACTCCATGGACTCCTACTAATCAGCTCCTTAAGAAATTATCAACACTTTACTTGATTTCTCCTCTTATCATCTCCCCCTTAGGTCTAAAGCTAACACTTGATATCTATGGACCTATTCAACATTAACAACTCAATTATGCTATCTAGGGACATATGGAAAATCATAACTTAATTGGAACCTCATCTGGTAACATACCACCTTGGCACACCTCTTAATGCTCGTGTTACTCTTCTGACTTAGCCACACTTCACTGCCCTTATCTAAACGTTAGGGTGTCTCACTTGTACCACTCATATCTATTGCAGCTAATCACCTCAATTCCTCACCTACTCTATGTCAAGTCTTATAGATTAAATCTCAAGACTAACATCATCACCCTAAAGTTGCCATTCTTTTGATCATGATACTCATCTCGAATTCAAGCTTAATATCTATGACTAAACCCGAATATCAATATGATTGTGCGCTTACTATACTAACTTACAACTACTAGATATAAATACAGAAACACTCGTCCACTAGGACCTTATGACAAATAGCCAACCCTCACCTCTTAGTATTCATACTTATAATTTACTATCACATTTCCCTTCACAACTTGAGTACTATTCACTCATTCGCTATACATCAATGCCTAATTAGTTCTATAACACTTTGAATATTATGGGCTCTCCCTCAAAATCATAATCCTAGCTTAGATTTATCACCTCATGAATACTCCTGCTCTTCTAGTCAACACTGACACCTGGTCATTACCTACACAATGACACTACATCACAAACTCCTTTCTAGCTACAACACACTCTACCTCCTATTATGAAATCTTCACAACTCATCATTTTTTAGTCTACCCATAAGGGAAAACTCCTCATTACTAACTTACTAGGTGCATGACTATACCAACATAGTTTGCCAAAACACTATCTCCCTCACTTAGATAACTAAACATCTAGATACTTTCCTCTAACTCTGGGCTCTTTCACTACTACTGCTCATGATCTCATAACTAATGCTACCTTTTTTGGGTGAAAATCATACCCAAGCTCATGATCTCATAACTAATGCTACCTTTTTTGGGTGAAAATCATACCCAAGCTCTAAACATACTTTCTCATAAGGATCTCAGCTGAAAAAAAGGCTTAGGGAAAAGATTACAACTCACTTTTAGCTCAAGCGCACGATTCATATGATTTGAGTGTATTCCTCTGAAATTGAATACTTAACTTACTATGGGGCTTCTCTCAGTCCCCTCTAGCGTCTCATGACTTTCTCAAGACTCTTGCTAAGAACAACTCATCCACTAAGGACTGACTTTTCTATTCAACCACCTCTAGTATGATGGATAGTCAAATGAATTATGTGAACCGCACGAGTATGAATAAATCTTTATGACATAGCTCTATTGCACGATTAAGAGTATGAAAGAAGGGAAACTTTTCTTAAATCTCTGTAATCCCTCATTTATAAAAATGGGGCCCTCACAACCATAAACGAGAACCTACTGACACGGCTTCATAGACACCCTATGACACTTAAACTCTGTGCTCTGATACCAAGTTTGTCACGACCCGAGCCTACACCGTGGATGTGGCCGGCACTCGAAGACCATTGCTGGTCCCAAAGCGAATTCTCATCATGGCTGACTACAAGCGGAAGACTAACTGAAGAATGCAAAAGCTTAAAACTGAATAAAATTCAATAAACTCAACTAGAAAGCTTTAAATCAAAAGAAAACTCTGAATAAAATAAATTATTCAACTCGCCATAAAATAGGCAACTTAAGTCTTTAAAACATTTCATAAAATAAATGATACAGACTTCTCAACTAGAGTGACTATCTATGAAGCCTCTAACTAATAAAGATGGAATTCGGGACAAGACCCACTACATCCTGACTAAACTAAAAAAGTAAATGAAATCTTCCGGAAACAAGGAGGATCACTATAGATAACTCGAACTCCCGGATGTATCAACGAATCTCCTGTTGATGATCCTGAATACATGTGTCTGCATCATGAGAAGATGAAGGCCAAATGGCTCAGTACGTGGAATGTACGAGCATGCAAGGGGAATTCTAAAGCATAAACATAAGCTTGAACTTGGATAAAAAAGAAACATAGGCTTGAAAGAATCTGAAAGAAACTGAAGAACTTACCTGGCTCAAATCAAATCAACATAACTGAAATCATTTCAATATAAAACAGTTTAAAACAAGTGCAATATAAAGAAAAAGGAAAACTGTTAAAAACATGATGTTAACACATAATCATAATATCATAAAAGACATACCATGGTCCCTCTCAAAGTCTACTTGTGCAATGCATGAATGAAGTCCCATACCCCCATTCATACTAAGCAGAACCCCTTGAGGAACCATGAAAATACTTTTGTGGGAGTTTCTCTAACCGACAACCATCACATAAGAGCCATTGCGATGACACACCGATCTTTCGCACGCTGCCAACACATCCTATACACGGACAAAGTTATAGGACCTTAATTACTAAGTGGATCCACTAGTCTATTGTGAAAAGGGTTCATCTAAAAACTATGACCCTTTTCTACCCATGGTGGCTACATGGTTTTATGGAGACGTGAGTTATTTGAACTCATGCTCGCCCCCAATTCAGTGCTCAATACTACTCCCAAAATATATTAGCTCTTTATGTTTAAAAACATACTTCTTCTGTTATTTGAGATTAGCGCTAAAAAACATAGCTCAAAGGCTATCTTGGAAATCTCAGTTTCCTCTCTTGCTTCATTAAGAAAGTGATTACTCTTTTCTGAAAACTAGGCTGAAGGCTCTTTGAAAATATCAGTTTCCGTTCTTATTTAAATGTGAAAACATTTTAAAACTACTTTGGGAATACATAGTCCCCATATACTTTTGAAGAAAATAACTTCAACTTTACTCTTCACTAAACTCAAAACCTAAGTCTTAAAACAAAGTTAAAACATTTGTAAAAGACTTCTTAAAATATGGTTCATGCCAAATTATGGACATGAACGACTCAATGCAAGGTTTTCAATAACCATAGATAGAACTCAAATACTTGGAACTCAAGAACTTCAATGATACTACTCATCTCAAGACTGTTCGACTTATAATGTTCATGCGGGATTATGGGCATGAAATGTTCAACTCAAGGACTCAAATATACTTCTCAAAAGGGATTAGGAACTCAACACTTAAAGGCTTAGAACTTCAAGATACCACTTCTCTGAAAGATGCTCAACTTACGAAGTTCATGTGAATTATGGGCATGAAACAACTCGACTCAATGGTCTACATAACTATATGGAACTCATGTATACGACTCTTTTTATTTTCTGACTTACTTCCTTAAAACTTAGTTCAAATCTATAGTTGATCTCAAAGGATTTACAATTGAACTCAAAGGCTTTATTGAACTCTACTCTTAACTCTCTCTTGAATGTGAATTATGAATTCAAGAGTTATGGTTCATGATATGAAGGATATAGGTGATAGTGTAGACTCGTGAATACATTCTCCTCACTCTCATGCTCACTTACTTGAGTCTTGAAACAAGTTATTAGAAGTTGTAGAACACTCCTCAAAGGACTCAAACGGACTTTGTCAAAAAGAGTTTGAGAGAACTCTCAAGACTTGACTCTCAACTCTACCTTGAATGTGATTTATGAATTAAAAGTTGTGATTTGTGATAGGAATGATGTCGTGATGTTTAGGAGTGTTTTTAGATAGTTAAACATGAAAAATAGTCAAGAAATCACTGTTTGGAAGCAAGTTCACGACGCGGAGACGCATTAAAATAATTGGTCGCTATGCAAAGACAACTTTATGAAATGGGGAGGCAGGTCCGCGACGCGGAACCAAGTGTCAGATTTGCCCGACTTTTCTCTGATTTTCAACTTTCTAGAACTAACTTAACGCTGAAATTTACATGATTGGTGTCTGGATGAACAAACCCAACACTATACAAGATTACATACCTGAAAGAATTATTCTCCTGAAGCAACTTGACGGAAAACGTTTGAAAGATGAACCCTAGCCTTAGCGTTTCTTGAATTTCTTCAGCGTAGAATCTTTGGAGTGAATGAGAGGGTTTAGATTTAGGAAACTGATTTTCTACACGTTTAGGGAAATTTAGATGACCTCCAAAGGGGTTTTAGGACTAAAATACTCCTAAAGAAATAATTAAAAAGAACTGGGAGTCGGAAAGAGCTTTCACCAGGAAGTGAGGTTCGTGTTGGCTCCGCATCGCGGAGCTGCTGCCAGGTTTGCGCGACGTTAGTAAATCCATCATAACTTTTTACTCAGAGCTCGGAATTGAGCAAACTCAGTGGCGTTGGAAAGAGGACTCAAAGGGCTTTAATTTTCTATCATGTAGCTCACCTAAATCATCTGGTACTAGGAGTTATGGTCATTTTAAGTTGACACAAAACTTATGAAAAACTTAGGAATGACTTGAATGAGCTCTCTTCAGTTCTTCTTGGAACTCAAGGTGCTACATTTAGTGACTTTAATACTCAAGAAATTTTAAATTCCTTGAAACAATCTCACTCACTACGAAGAATGATTCGTATCTTAGCTCAATTTTTTTTTGGGGTTTTACAGTACTGTTCCGCAAGACTCTACTAGACTCATTTTGGTACAATAATATCAACGAACATAGGGCTCTGATATCAACTTTATCACGACCCAGACCATCGTGATTGGCACCCACACCAACAATCCGGTGGGAGAACCACTACTACAACCCAAACCAAGCAATCAATCTAAAAACTAAGGCATATAAGTCAAATACTAAGGAAAGAAAATAGAGTTTCCATAAACTCTAACAAAAGTTCAACAATAACTAACAAATGCGGAAGAATTAACCTAGAACCTGAAAGTCAATGTACCAAAACTCTACTAAAGACAAGTCTAAGAACAAGGTGTACAACACCAAAATAAATAACACCTTAAACAAGAGTCTGAGTCCAAAAAGAGTGGACTTAATACAGGAAGATACATGGCAGCCTGAAACAACTAGCTCACCCTTGAATCCGGTCACGCTCATAGTCACCTAGCTGAGGTCTATCAATAGCCACCTGAAGATGTCATGTACTCAACAAAGAAAGAGTAAGTACAGTATCAGTACACAACCACCGTGTACTGGTAGGATCACGCGGCTATCCCACTAAGTGTAACATACATTAGTCAATACAACAATATAATCACATGCACATATCGATCATATACAATATCATCAACATATACGAACAATGAACAACTTCACGATTCTCACATATCACAGTTATATAAATTTAGAGAAACATACCGTCTTCCAATATCAATCATCATTAGATATGAACGAACTCATCACAAGTAGATTTAAAACATAATTCAATGGTCCTCTCATGGAACCCAATTCAATGGTCCTCTCATGGAACCCAAATCCAAACAATTAGCATAACGGAATGTGGCAATCCGATTCCATATTTATGCCGAAACGTGGCAATCCGATCCAAGTTAGTAATGTCGAAACATAGCAGCCGATCCCATATTTATGCCGGAACGTGGCAATCGATCCCAGTTGGTGTGTCAGATCGTGACACCCACCCATTCAACAAACCACAATCACAATCACAATGTATATTCTCACAGTCATACAACAAGAGGTGATTCATGGAATACAATTATTCAATTATCCTCATTTATAACAAGTGTGATCACTAATGCAACATTCACATACATACATGTATCATTATGAAGCAAGAACAAACATACATCACATCATCATAGAATCACAACCATCACCTACATCGAATCCAAGTTTGAATCCCATAAGGCACTTGAATCTTCCCTTTTCGGATTCTTCCCGCTTGTTCGTGGTCTAAAAACATACAATTAACGCAAGGATCAACAATCAAAGGTCTAATTATCTGGATTATAACAAACCCAATAAACCTAGACCAAACCCAAGATGCTAATACCCAATTTAGGCTTGTTTCCACCATAGAATCTTCAATAAAATCCTCCCCCATCAATATTGACCTACTAGATTACGTTCTACGGATTGAAAAATGGATTCGAGCAGTTAAAACCTTACCTTGAACCTCAAGAATGGTGAAAAATGGTCAACAAGTCGCCTGGGATCGTCTCCTTAGCTCTAAAATTGAAAAGTGTCAAATAAGGTCGTTTAGGGGTTTATTAACGACTTTAAGTCGCGTCTAGCTCACCACGGCGGACCCATCCCGCTACGGGGGGCCCACTCTGGCAGCTCCAATCCCGCTTTGGCGGCCTACACGTAGACATAATGTTACCTGTTCATGCTAAGATCATTTTCGGGAGTTCTACTTGCCCAAATTCTATTCCGTAAAGTTGTACGGGTTCCTTAACGTCTTAGCTATCTACTCATGTGGTCCAAATCATAATTATATCCCTTATTAATTACCAGATTTCCCTACACCTTATTGACTCTAATTTTGTCCAAATTTGGACTAGGTTGGGAAATTCCAAGTTACTACAAAAATGTTTTCTGGCCCAATTCTTTCTCCATTGGTTTTTCCATAACGGCAAAATTCAGGTCATTATAGTAACTATAAACATCACTAATAGTGGACACTATTCCCTCCGAGTGATATTCTTAGAAAAGTATTGTCAAAAAGTTACTCAATTGAAAAACAACACTAATTCTGCATAAATAAAGACTTGTTTTTTGTACTTCTCAAATTTGGAGGGGATTAATTAGGATAAGAGAAAATCAAAGAGAATGAATGATAATAACCGCAACTTTGTAAGGTCTACGATACAAGACCAAGAAATGAGTTTATTAGAATACAATAGTAATGGGGGCGGCAAAATGGGTTACTACAACAACTCGCAATTTCACAATACAAACACAAATATATATTAGTGAACTATGTTTTACTGAATACAATAGGACACAACAAAGGCAATTGCAGGGAACAACAATACAGGAAAATACACTTGAAAACTGAGCTAAAAGTCTAAAAGGAGACAAGAATATTCAAAATCATAATTAAATTCATGATCGCTTCCTACCCACGTTCTCACACTTCTATACCAATTCCATTACTAAATCTAGCCTTGCTCACGTGAATTTTTCCTTCCCAAAAGTAATCGTCCAACCTTTTAGGTGGAATTACACTTCTAGTACCCCGACGCGGCTCGCCAATGTAGAAATCACCCATGGCATCAGGCGTTGGGATCCTAGAGGCAACACCAATATTCTTATCGTCATTCACATTGTTGATTGTGTAATATGTAGGATTGCTGGGAATTTCTCCCTTTGCAGAATTGTCCCCCATAGAAATGACGTTTCCAATTCCATGTACTAGAGATGTAGCATTTATGCTGTCTTCGCCGGTGTCTGAAGATTTCAGAACAAGAGCATCAACATTATTAAGTTCCTCATGGAACTTTTTCTGGATAGATCATATAAAAACTTGTCAAAGAATGAAAAAAGAAATTATTAAGGCTATTCAAGTTTCATCAAAAATCTTTTTACGGAGAAGGCATATAAAGGCACAAATATTTCATGTTATTTGAAGAAAAAAAAATCTACTGTAAATGAAAAACCCTAGCTTGGAAGAGTTGGCTTGATCTCTATTGATGAAGAAGACAAGGGGAAATCCAAAAGCCACATATTACTAGATACAAGGGATGAAGCTATCTTGTTTAATAATTGAACCAATTAATTTTTAGCACACTAAATTTAATGTTTAATAACTATTTTTTCTTTTTTAAGTAGTGCACAGTCTAGAATTTTGAGATTCTCCTTTTATTAAGGTACCATCAATAAGTTAAGGAGGAGCCAAAGTATGTCCATGTCAAGAATCATTATGCAGAACATAATACCGGTAAAAGAACTTTCAGTTCGAACAACTAGATCTCAATTTATTGTATATGACTTGAACCATAACAATTTCTCAACATAAAAATATTAATCTTATACCACAAGGTGGATGAAAAGAGAACACATATCAAAGCACATGTTAGAGATTGAAAAAAGAAGAAAAAAAAGTACATAAATAAAATTAAAGCATACATTAGAAATTGAAAAAACAAACGTAAATCAAAGCAAGAAAGATTTGTTTTCAATTTATCGTAGCCTTACAACATTTAAAAAAAATTCAAGTCGAAAACTTTACCATTTTCAAGTATTTCATATGTAGTGCTCCCACACCGAATAGCAAGTATCGAGTTCTATGAATACTAAAATCCGTCACTTCAAAATCAAACCAAAAATGAAAATAAAATAATTATAACAAATAACCTGATAAAAAAAAGTAAAAAAGAGCATCTCACTTTCAACCTGAAAACTCAATTATAGAAAATAACGCCAAACATAGCACCAAAAATATTGAAGATTAAATAAAAATAAATAAATAAATAAATAATTCTCACAAGTAGATATGCTAGGTTCAGAATCATCACTAAAATTAGTTGTCTATAATAAGTAAATAAACGGAAAAAAAATTGCATCCTTTTTTGATATTTAAAACTCTTAAATGAGAAAGTTCATTGATGCATTTAGTAGAAATAAGAGATTATCAAAGGTAAATTCTATGTGATAAATCCCGGCGTATTTAGCGAACTAAGCAAAGTGATAGAGTTTTTGGTCGAGTAGTTGACCTCAATCGTAGCTCACCGGTGAATTCTTCGGGATGAATTCCGACCAAATCAATTCCAGAGGGATTTTAGTTAAGTGTTTTGCTAGATTCTCAAACAGTGAAATTTGACAAGTGAGAGGAAGAGTAGAAAGCTTAGGAGTTTATATATTAGTGTGATGAGTGATCCTATACAACGCGAATTACAGAAAATAATATGTTATTTCTAGTTGAATTGACTGTGTTATGTCACGAGGGTTTTGCTAAAGAATCTTAAATGAAATGTCATAATTAGTAGTTATTGAGTGGGACCACTAGAATGGAATAAATAATAAAAAACATTGATTAATTAACTTTTATGGTAAAAAATTAGTAAATAGAAAAGTATCCATATATATACTTGTTTTGTCCTAGATTACTTGATCACATTTATTTTGAGAACTAGTAAATGGCCCCACTCTTCGCGTAGTTAGATTATTTTTCTTTAAAATTTATTAGAATAGAACTTTTCTTGTATTTTGATGTCATAGCATTTTTATATAAATCTATTTTCAAGAGTATAGAGATTATTCAATTGTAGTTTACTATTTGTTTTATTAAAAGAAAAGACAAAATTACAAATCATACCACTATTTTCTCCTAGTTTACATAATTTCATTTTACAGATTCATTAATTTGCTTTTGAAATTTTACAATGGTTAGTTTAGTTTTATCATCTATATGCAAGGTTACATAGTGTCTTTAATTAGAGAGTCACATAAATATTTTTCTCAATCTTCTTCTTTGCAAAATTTGTTAGTATATATATATAACTAATGTGTTTATCAAGACAAAGTTCCATAATCATATGATATACCAATAAGTAATATTCTAATAGTTTTAAAATTAAAATGCAATCTTCCAAAATCCAAATTTCATATGTAATATAGTTATGATGTTGTTTGGGAATTAAAGTTGTTCACGAACAAAATATTAAGGATCCTTGAAAAGGGTGAAAGAGAAGTAAGAGATAATGGGAAAAAAGTTCAAAACAGTACTTTGGTGCGAGAGAATAGTCATTATTGTGTATCATACAATAGTAATTAATTGCTATTTTTAGTTCTATCATTTGACCTTTTTTTTTTTTACTCTTGTTAATATTAACATTATTATGACATCAACAAAAAATCATACAAATTTCTAGGCTTTATCTCTTGGAAAAGAAAAGATTTCTTTGGACAATGTTGTAAAGATATGTATGTACTTAAAAACAACAATTAATATCATAAGCATAAATTAATGACTGTAAAAAAAACATACCAGGATCTGTAACAATAGAATGAAACAGAAAGGTTACTAGAATGAAACAGAAAGGAAAAATCGAGTTCATTGAATGCACAGTGTTTCCTTAAGGAAATCATTCCCCACTACTACCCGGGGTTTAAAGAAATAGATCCTCTCAGGATGAAATGATTTTATTCACCAGTGTAATGATACATAAACAATAGTGTCAGTGAGCCACTCAACATGAGCAAAGTACACAAATATTTAATTGTGCAGAAGAAGAAGTTCAGAATCAAATATTTAATTGTGCAGAAGAAGAAGTTCAGAATCAAATATTTAATTGTGCAGAAGAAGAAGAAGTTCAGAATCAAATATTTAATTGTGCAGAAGAAGAAGAAGTTCAGAATTTTTGTTGTTTTAAAATTAAAATGAGAGGGAACCCCTCTA
>JAJOOS010002036.1:0-26185 GCA_029582725.1 Solanum chiquidenum
AGTTATGTTTTGACTATGAGGGTGAGCCCGGTAGTTTGTCTTGGCCCCCGCTAAGTACTCATGTTTAGAGGTGGTGTTTGACAAGTTGTGTATTATGCTTGAGCTTGACTCGTCTATGGTATTTATGTATCATTTCTTCTTCTTTTTTTCTCTTGCTCCCTTTGTCCAGATTTCTCCCCCTTGATTATGCCTATTGCTCATGGTCATTTAATTGCTTCCGCTACCAAGGATGTGTAATGATAGGCTATGAGGCTTGTTTGGGGTTCCTTCGGGTTCCCCATTCGCCGGTCACGTCTAGGCCCTAGGCCTGGGTCGTGACAGTAGTATTATGGGATGCTACTTGCACATTGCACTAGTGTGACTTGGGGGTTATCTTAGGTGATGGTTCCTATGTGAAGACTATGTCTTATGGTGTGCTTATGTCTCTATGAATATATGTGGTTGGATTGATGAAGGCTATATGTAAGTTCACCTTTGGTAACCTTAAGGTGATACATTGCACCAAGTATTCCCTAAGGGTTGCTTGAGGAAAGGAGTTAAGATAAAGAGGAAGGTAATGTATTGTATGCATTGAATATGCCTAAAATGGTATAAGTGGCCTTATGTGCTATTATGAATGGTTTCCATCTGTATGATGATGTATGTGGTTTATATTGTGCCTAATGTGTGAAAGGTTCATGAAGTTTCTCTAAAAAGGCATGATGCATGGTTTTTAACTAAATGTCCTTTTAAAAGCATGTTTTTGCATGGTTATCATACTTAGTGCATTCTTGTACTAACACCATTCTTCTTCATCTTTTTACACCAAGTGTAGGTGGTGGTGGCTAAAGGACTTTCCTAGAAGTGATGAGTTTGGCTTACCATTCCCAAGTTCGGGTGTGTCCTTAAAGATTCAAGGACCTTTATGTTAAAGAGTTTCCTTAAGTTCAATGTACTAGATAGTAGTTTCTTTTGTATTGTGAGGGATGTGTCCTTCTTGTGTTGTAGTCGTGTTTTAAGATGGCTACTTTGAGACGAAATATTCCGATTTTGTGTTAAAGGTTTAAATGAGGTGGCTTTCTAAGTCTTGTGTTATATTATGAAAAGTTTTAAATTTTCCGCTATTTTTCTATGATAATGCTATGACGAATGCTAAGGCCTTGTATAAGACCTCTGGGAGGTCGAATACGCCGGTAACGACTAGGGGGTGCTCTCGGGTCGTTACAAAAACAAAAAGATCAATAAGGGTGTCTACAATAATACTCAATGAGAGCTAGCATACAAGTTCCATAGAAAGAATACTCTAATAGTATGTTACCCTAAATCATGATAAAAAAGCTTCAAATGATGAGTAGCTACTGTCAACACAACTTCAAGCTTACTTTAGCTTCTTGTCTAATGTAAGAACATGTTTCAACGAATGCATTCAAGTGCCCTCTGATAAGTCTACGATTTGTACTCATTTAGGACTTTATTTTAATAGGTTTAGTGTCCTCAAATGCATATTTTGTGCCAATAACTAATGTAAATCCTTGAATTTCAGGTATTTGGACTGAGGAACAAAGCATGAACACTAATAAGCAAAAAGGAACAAGGCAGCTGAAAGAACGAAGAAAAGAAGGCTTGAGGATCGCCTAAACCATTGGGCAAGTCGCCGAATTGCCATAGTCTCGCCTAATGTTCCAGTGCGCCAAGCCCTGAAGGAGAAAATCAAGTCAGCAATAGAAAAGAGCAGTCAGTGAGTCGCTGAACGGTTCCGCGATACAGTGTTATATCACCCAAAGTTTCAGAACTTCAAGATGCTGAAGGCCAAAGCAGAAAGGCGATGGAATTGACCAAAGGGTTGATCACCAAGTGGATCGGCGATCCTGAATTATAGCGCCGAATGGTCCTTCGCAACATATTTTTGGCGACTATAAATATATTTTTAAATATTTAGTTTAGGATGCAATTAGACATTATTATTGATTTTGTTCAGTTTTCAAGTTGAGAGCTTAAAACTGAGTTTTGAGACAATATTTCCTTAGCTTTTAAGATTTGAAGATTTCCATTTTCTGAGAAATTGGATGTGGGTGTTGAAGATTATTCATCTTAGACCTTTGTAAAGACTATATTAATCTTACCCAGTTGATGGAAACACAATCTGGTAACGATTTTTACCTTTTTATGATGTCTAGCTAAAACCCCAATTCTTGGGGTGTGATTATGGGTTGATTTAGCTGCTGGGTATTGTTAATTGATAGTGTAAATACTGTTTAAAAGTGATTTCATTCAGTAATTATGGCTTAATCTAAAGGGTTGTAGTTGCAAATGCAACTCTACCTTCGTGTTTCCGGCTTGCTCGAGAGAGAGGTTTTAAAACCTAGATTACTGATTTGATAGTCTGTGGGTATTGGATTGTCATGGGTTCAACTCAAGAGAGTGAATCCTAAACCCTTTTCCACACATTCAACTTGAGAGAGTGAATGGACTAAAGTGTAGGTTGTTCTTAGTTGATGCTTATTGGTGTTCGAGAGAAACCAATTTGATTCGGGGTAAATTGTTCGAGATAAATTTTAACCCCACTAAATTCTAGCTTATTCACTGATTTACAACTATTCACTATTAATTGCAATCACCCATTTGTCTACCTTAGCCCATAATCCAATCACATTCCAAGAACCCGTCTCCATATTTGTTATTTTCGTGTTAGTTGTTGTTGTAGCTGATAATTGAAACCAAATTCCCCTGTTATTCAACATTTGTGTTACCCCAAACTTGAACCATGCTTTTATTCATAAATATTTTTACCTATGATTGACTTGAGTATATTCATGATTTTTTATTGATTCTCAAATACGTACCACTCCCTTGGGACTCGACCCAACTCACTTAATTGGATTATATTACAAACTAACGATCGTTGATTCTTAGTATTGGATGCAGTATCTTTGAAACGTTATTAATCAAAATGGCGCCGCTGCCGAAGAGTAGTGTTATTTGAGATTTTTTTGTTAAGTTTAATGTTGTTCTTGTTAGTTATAGTTGACTTACTTAATTTTTAGTTTTGGTTTGTGTGTTGCTGTTTTGAGTAGAGAATTGGAGCATATTTGGTAGCAACTGTAACGACCTGTAAAACGAATAGGTTAAACTAGAGCCTAACTAGTGTGTCTTTTAGTTGATGTGAGGTTAGAGGTGGTAAAATGTTGTCCCGAGCTATGGTTGAGGGGTCTACGGGTTAAACGTCAAGGTACGACTCCCCAAGGACCACTCTAGGGGTCCTTGAGGAGGACCCTAAAGCCTAACCCCCAAGACCCCAAAAAACCAAAAATCTGCTCAAGTTTTGGTGAACCACGGATGGGACCTACGCCTCGTAGGTCCATCCACACCCCATGGATGGCCTCCGTGGGTCAAGGTCCCAAAAGGTGACTTGCAGTCACGAACCACGACTCAACAACATAGAGCATGGACCCACCCACGGTCCGTGGCTGGGGTTCGTGAGTCACCACCTATGTTGTTGTCTTAGACTCGGCCAAGGTGAGAATTATTTGGTAAATTCATTTTAAGTTTAGTTTAGTTAATGTACGGTTATTATTGATTTATTAAGATATTTTAAGAGTTTTTAAAGTATTCAAACTTTATTTTAGAATTCTTTATTTCAAATCACCCCAAAGTTAGAAACTACCCCTCCAAAAGTTCTCTCTCTAGAAACATCCATTGGAGGTGAAGGATTCAAGATCTCAAGGTCAAGGTTTCATCTTTGTCAAGGGATTTTCGTGGATTTCTTCCATAAAAGGTCTGGTGGTCTTCATCATTGACTTAGTTTCTTTCAAGGAGCCAATTTCAAAGATGATTTCAAGTATTCAAAGTTCCCCAAAAACCCTAGTTTTCAATCTATGCATGGGTTCAATTCCAAAATGGTTTTAAAGGAATTTATATGATGATTTATGAATAGAATATTGAATTAATGAGGAATTAAATTGATTGATCCTATTAACCCATGTTTTTCCCCAAATTCTTAAGTTGGAAATTGTGATAGGGAATTGGTTGATCATGAAAGTATGTTGAATTGTTTATGTTTATATTGAATTAGTTGTTGAATCATGTCAACTACCTTATATATTGTAGTATCTTAGATTTATGGGTTGATGTTGGTTCATAGCCTTGGAAGGTATGTTCATGAAGAATCTATGTATGATTATGATGTGAAGTATATGTGTGTGGTCTCAATGAATGTGTTATGATAATGTTTAGAATGTAATTGTGTTATGATTGAAGGTTATTTCTCAATTAACACATATGAATGATGATGCTATAACTGATAGGTAATTCTCACATACTCACACACACTCATGAATGAAGAATGAATGAAGTTCTATGATTATGTTAATGATGAAGTATTAATTGAAAGGCTATTCTCAATTGTACTCTAATGAATGATAATGACATGTTGTGAAAGGACTTTCTCACAATATGAGGATTCTAAGGTGAAAGGCTATTCTCATGTTTGAATCTATGAGCTATCCAATGAATGATTTTTGGGATGGGATGGGTGCGCATCCATGAGTTGAGGCGGGGTATCTAGTAACAATCCATATATCCCATTTTAATGAATATTGCGTTTGAGATGGATACTCATCCATGAGTTGAGGCGGGTTATCTAGTAACAATCTCTTATCCCATAATGAACTAATGTATTGAATGTTAAGTACTCCGTGGGGAATAATGGTAAGCACCGAGTAGATATTGCTTGAGATGGGTACTCATCGGTGAGTTGAGGTGGGGTACCTAGTACCAATATCTTCAGATGGATGCTCATCGGTGAGTTGGGGCAGGGTATCTAGTAGCTATCTCCCTATCCCATAAACTATGTTCCCACATAGGTCTAGCTAGTGGATCCACTTATGCTAAAAACAATGGTCCTACCTTAAGCAAGTTGGAATCCCTTATCCGGTGAGGGTGACACCGGGATTCCATGAATTGCTCACATGGTCTATGTCGGATAAGGCTTACCCCCACAAAGAATGTTAATGAACTATGGCTTCTCAAGAATGCACTACTTAGTGTGGGTGGTAGTATGGGATGCCATCCATAGATGGCACAAGTAGGCTTTGAGAGTAGTCATGGTGTGTTCCTTTATGATGAAATATTAAATGAAATGAATGTGCTCTTATGATGATGTTAATGAGGATGTTGGTCTAATGTCTAATGAATGAAGGTGCTCTTAATGAAGCTGATGAAGAATGTTGACTTATAAGTTTAATGTAATGGTGAATGCTATACTTGGATTGTACTATGAGTTACTTCCTTGTTAAGACTTATTGAATGTGAATGTGCCTTGTCTATGGTGGATCCCAGGGAGTACTTAGTGTGAATAGTAGTATGGGATGCTGCTCACACATTGAATAAGTATGACTAAGGGTTTGTCCTAGATATTGGTCCTAATGTTATGGTATAACTTATGTACGAGTATTGTTTAAGGATGGAAAGGATGAATGGTAAGTTCACTTTTTGTGACCTTAATGTCGTACTTAGTGTGGATGGTGGTATGAGACGCTATTCATACATTGCACAAAGTATAGCTTAAGGGTTACTTGAGGTGAAGGTTTAATGTGAAGAAATTATTTATATGTCGATTATGTTCTAATGTGACGAAATGACTTGTATAATGGCTATATTTGTATATTATGCCTCTTATACTCATGTTCATGAAGTTTTCTCAAAATGACAATAAGAATGATTTCCAAAGAAAATGTCTCTTTTAAGCATGGTTTTTGTATGGCTATCATACTTAGTACTTAATTTTGCTAACCCATATTTCTTCATTTTACCAAAGTGTAGGGTTGTGGATATTTGATGTTCTTTACTTGGAGGATAGGTTTCTAAGGAGCTTGGAGATGAAGACTTGGTGAGTCCTCATAGTTTCGAGGACAAAACCCACTATGTTCCCTTTATGTCTTTTACTCTATGTTTAGAGTTTTTGTATGGGCTATGTCCCAAAGTTGTAATCAAAGTATTATATTGTTTGAGACATAGTATAGAGAGTCTTCTCCTTGTTTTTATGAAAAATGACTTCGATTGTAAGGAAAGGTTTGAATTCTGCCTTATTTTCCTATTTTCTTATGTTCAAGAATGCTACGAGGCTTGTATGAGACCACTTCACGGTCGAGTATGCCGTGTTACATCTAGCGGGTAGCCTTAGGTTGTGACAAACATGGTATCAAAGCATAAGGTTTTGGAATGATTTTAGGATGTCTCAAACCACATCTAGTAGAGTATTGTTCATAGTGTGAAACGCGTCACATTTATGAATAAAAGGCTATTGGGTGTTAGAAAAGTCTCACTTCTTCATTCAAGTCGTGCCATAGACTTTAAATCTATAATGTATTTCTCTTATTCCTTATTCGATGGTCTTTAGGGTATGACCACTTGAAGGGTATATGCTACAAGGATCGAGGGAGAAAAAGGTGGGTTGTGATGCCAATTGTGGATATGTGACTTGCTAGATTGTGAGGTTGTCCTTAGTATGAATAAGTTACTTTATGTTAATGTTTAGTTGATGATAGAACCCTTCTTAGTCATGATGAGTTTTGAGGTATGTAAAAAGAGTTGATGAAATGTGGTGTTAGAAATGCCTAGGTATGTGAATTGAGTAGACTCCTCTAAAAAGGGTAGAGGAGTAATTCACCTTGGTTTAGAATCACCTTGGGTGATTACCGTGAATGTTTAGTGATGTTTTACTCCGACCTTAGAATGTTAAGAAGTGAAGTTTAAAAGAGTTTGTATAGGCTTACTCCCAAGTGGGGGAAATAATGTACTTAGCTAATAAGGTCATTGAGTGTCCTTGATATTCATAAGTTAGGCTTTCTTGGTGTTCTTACCTTAAGAAGTGTAGTGAGTTTGAGGAGTTTGGACTCATATGAGACCTTGAGTGGTGTTGGTAAGGTTGTTTGTGAGCAAGCATTGCTTAATGAGGACCTTCCTAGTTTAAAAGCACCGGTATGTTGATGGTTTCATATAATTGTGAATGTATTGTTAAGGTTCCTATGTTATGTTCATGATTAGCCTTAGTTGAGTTTACTCCTAAGTGGGGGATAATATGCTGAATAGTAAGGTTGTTGAGAGTTCCGATATCCTTATCTCTTTCTTTATATGCCTATTGAAGCCTAAGACAGAGATTTCCTTTAAGGCTTGTTTCATGTTTTGGAGTCTGTGATATTGTGTTTCCATGGTTTCCTCATGATATGCATGTTCTTGATGAATTCATGTTTAAATTTGAAAATGATTTTTTTTATGAATTATATTCCTCATGTTGAATTGCATTTAGTATGAGTTGTCTATATGCTTCATGAGGTGAATTGTTGAACATGCCTAAATGTGCTTTTAAGAGAAATTGCATAATGTTCCTAATGAGGTTATGATGAGCATGATATGAGTTGGAGAAGGTAAATTCTCCAATGAAATGAGAAATGTTGAAGTTTTCATGCATAATGAGTTTGTAGATGTAGTTCCTACTTTCTTGAGTTGCATGGAGTATATTTGAGATGGAGTTGATGTTTCCTCGTAGTTTTGTGCATTGTATATGATGTTGCATGCATGATGGGATGCTATTCTTGAGTCGTTAATCCCTTAATGTGTTTAAAGTGTCATTTGAGGACGAATGTTTCCAAGTGGGGGATAATGTAACGACCCATAAAACTAATAGGTGAAACTAGAGCCTAACTAGTGTGTCTTTGAGTTGATGTGAGGTTAGAGGTGGTAAAATATTGTCCAGAGCTATGGTTGAGGGGTTCAAAGTCAAGGTACGACTCCCCAAGGACCACCCTAGGGGTCCTTGAGGAGGACCCTAAAGCCTAACCCCCAAGACCCCAAGAAACCAAAAATTTGTTCAAGTTTTGGTGAACCACGGATGGGACCTACGACGTAGGTCCATCCACTTCCTATGGGTCAAGGTCCCAAAAGGTGACTTGCAGTCACGAACCACGACTCAGTAGCATGGAGCGTGGACCCACCCACGGTCCATGGGTGGGGTTCGTGAGTCACCACCTGTGTTGCTGTTTGCCAGGCGAGGATTATTTGGTAAATTCATTTTATGTTTAGTTTAGTTAATGGACGGTTATCATTGATTTATTAAGATATTTTAAGAGTTTTTAAAGCATTAAAACTCTATTTTAGAATTCATTATTTCAAATCACCCCAAAGTTAGAAACTACCCCTCCAAAAGTTCTCTCTCTAGAAACCTCCATTGGAGGTGAAGGATTCAAGCTCTCAAGATCAATATTTCATATTTTTCAAGGGATTTTCATTGAGTTATTCCATAAAAGGTAAGGTGGTCTTTATCCTAGAATTAGTTTCTTTCAAGGAGCCAATTTCGAAGGTGATTTCAAGTATTCAAAGTTCCCCAAAAACCCTAGTTTTCAATCAATGCATGGGTTCAATTCCAAAATGATTTTAAAGGAATTTATATGATGATTTACGAATAGAATGTTTAATTAATGAGGAATTAAATTGATTGATCCTATGAACCCATGTTTCCCCTCATATTCTTAAGTTGTAAATTGTGATATGGAATTGGTTGATCATGAAAGTATGTTAAATTATTTTTGTTTATATTGAATTAGTTGTTGAATCATGTCAATTACCTTATCTATTGTAGTATCTTAGATTTATGGGTTGATTTTGGTTCATAGTCTTGGAAGGAAAGTTCATGAAGAATCTATGTATGATTATGATGTGAAGTATATGTGTGTGATCTCAATGAATGTGTTATGATCATGTTTAGAATGTAATTATGTTATGATTGAAGGTTATTTCTCAATTAACACATATGAATGATGATGCTATATCTGAAAGGTAATTCTCACATACTCACACACACTCATGAATGAAGAATGAATGAAGTTCTATGATTATGTTAATGATGAAGTATTAATTGAAAGGCTATTCTCAATTGTACTCTAATGAATGATAATGACATGTTGTGAAAGGACTTTCTCACAATATGAGGATTCTTAGGTGAAAGGCTATTCTCATGTTTGAATCTATGAGCTATCCAATGAATGATTTTTAGGATGGGATGGGTGCGCATCCATGAGTGGAGACGGGGTATCTAGTAACAATCCATATATCCCATTTTAATGAATGTTGGGTTTGAGATGGATACTCATCCGTGAGTTTAGGTGGGGTGTCTAGTAACAGTCTCTCATCCCATAATGAACTAATGTAATGAATGTTAAGTACTCCGTGGGGAATAATGCTAAGCACCGAGTAGATATGGCTTGAGATTGGTGCTCATCCGTGAGTTGAGGCGGGGTACCTAGTAGCAATCTCTTGAGATGGATTATCATTTGTGAGTTGAGGCGGGGTATCTAGTAGCAATCTCCCTATCCCATAAACTATGTGTCCACATAGGTCTAGTTAGTGGATCCACTTAAGCTAAACACAGTGGTCCTACCTTAGGCAAGTAGGAATCCCTTATCCGGTGAGGGTGACACTGGGATTTCATAAATTTCTCACATGGTATATGTATGTTAAGGCTTACCCCCACAAAGAATGTTAATGAACTATGGCTTCTCAAGAATGCACTACTTAGTGTGGGTGGTAGTATGGGATGCCATCCATGCATGGCACAAGTAGGCTTTGAGAGTAGTCATGGTGTGTTCCTTTATGATGAAATGTTAAATGAAATGAATGTGCTCTTATGATGATGTTAATGAGGATGTTGGTCTAATGTCTAATGAATGAATGTTCTCTTAATGAAGCTAATGAAAAATGTTGACTTATATGTTTAATGTAATGGTGCATGCTATACTTTGATTGTATCATGAGTTACTTCCTTGTTCTGACTTATTGAATGTGAATGTGCCTTGTCTATTGTGGCTCCAAGGGAGTACTTAGTGTGAGTAGTAGTATGGGATGATACTCATACATTGCGCAAGAAAGAGTTAGGGCTGTCCTAGATGTTGGTCCTAATGTGATGTTATGACTTATGAAATGTTTATGTCTCTTATGTACTAGTATTGTTTAAGGATGGAAAGGATGAATGGTAAGTTCACTTTTGGTGACCTTGATGTGGTACTTAGTGTGGATGGTGGTATGGGATGTTATTCATACATTGAACAAAGTATAACTTGAGGGTTACTTGAGGTGAAGGCTTAATGTGAAGAAATGGTTTATATGTTGATTATGGTCTAATGTGACTAAATGAATTGTATGATTGCTATGTTTGTATATTATGCCTCTTATACTTATGTTCATGAAGTTTTCTCAAAATGACACTAAGAATGATTTTCAAAGAAAATGTCCCTTTTAAGCATGATTTTTGCATGGGTATCATAATTAGTACTTAATTGTGCTAATCCATGTTTCTTCATTTTTAACAAAGTGTAGGGTTGTGGAGATTTGATGTTCTTTATTTGGAGGATAGGTTTCTAAGGAGCTTGGAGATGAAGACTTGGTGAGTCCTCATAGTTTCGAGGACAAAACCCACTATGTTCCCTTTATGTCTTTTACTTTTTGTTTAGTGTTTTTGTATGGGCTATGTCCCAAAGTTGTACTCAAAGTATTAGATGATTTTGAGACATAGTATAGAAAGTCTTTCGCTTGTTTTTATGAAAAATGACTTTTATTGTAAGGAAAAGTTTGAATTCTGCCTTATTTTCCTATATTCTTATGTTTAAGAATGCTATGAGGCTTGTTTGTGACCCCTTTGGGATCGAGTACTCCGTGTCACGTCTAGGGGGTTGCCTTGGGTCGTGACAACAACAGTGACCCAATGGATTACCCTCATTTTAGATTGATGATTCTTAGGGATAACATCCTAAATTTCAGACAATTGGAGGGTGAATCCATTTATGAGTTGTGGCAAAGGTTTAAGTCCCTATTGCATCAATGCCCAACTCATGAAATTCCAGATAATATGCTTCTGGAATGTTTCTATCGGGGTCTTGGCCCCGAAAATAGAATCATGGCTGACCAACTCTCTTCGGGCTGCTTGATGGAACATTCCTATGAGACTGCAACCCAACTCCTTGATAACATGGCCAAGACCAACAAAGAGAAAGAAAAAGACCAAGAATTGGCCGCATTGTTGACTCAGCTGGATGTCTTGGACAAGAAAGTCATGGAATTAGAGGTCGTGTCCAAGAAGAAGGACATGTACATCCCCTCTCATGAGCGTTGAAAGATGAAGAAGCAAGTGGGTGGGCAACTTGAAGAGGTCCTCTTACTCATTCTACATAAATTCGAAGAACACGATAGAGTGTTAGAGGAGATAAGAGAGAATGTCTTGATGCCGAATCAGATGACGACCTCTCATTCCATGCTCATTCAGCTACTAGGGTCCCAAATGGACCAAGTGTTGAATGATCTCTACCCAGAATCAAAAGAGGGGCTTCCTTATGAAAATGAGGCAAACCCCACTGATGGAACTTAACTGGGGAGTTGCGTCATGCCACGAAGTTAACTAAGGCGCTCCTTGGGAGCCAACCCAAGTGTTTATCGCTTTATTTTTTCTTTAAGAAATAATGGTGTGTTGATTGTGCAGGTCAAAGAGTGGAAAGTGTTTGAAAAGTGCAGGTTGGCGAGTTAAAGGTCCAGTCAGTGCGTCGCCGAAGAGGTTGGTGAGCCCGACCTAGAGTTTCGTTACACTCAAGACAATTTTAAATTGTAGTCTATGAAACTCGGCGAGCCCAAAAGTAACTTGGTAAATCACCGACCAGGTCAGCAATCGCGATCTAGTCCGCCGTTTGGACTCCCCACATTAACTGGAGATCCTGTAAAACTCAGTGAGGTAAATGACCACTCGGTGTATCATCGAGTGGGTTGGCGAGCACGACTAATGTCGCCGAATGGGAGAGAACTGGACGGTTTGTTAAAAGGCCAAAGTTTTAAACTTCCGACTCTTTCACTTTCCCTCACTTTTGAACTTCCCAAACTCACACCCGCATATTAGTTTCTATATTTTTGCATTTCCATCATATTTTAGTCGTTGATTTGTGCTCGAAGTGGGAGTACTTTTCCGCCTAGCATTTTAATCTTTATTAATTCGGCATTAAAGGTTGGTTTTCCAAACCCCGAGTTTATTTTTATAATGTAGTACTCATTTGCAATGATTTTATCTTAGTGATGTGTGCTGGGTCTCTTTGATTATAATTGTTGTTGTGTATGCCTGTTTTAATTCGATATCCTCGCCTATAATGTTTTTAATGATTGAATTCCCATAATTTTATGCCTGAAAATTGGTTAGAATTTGTGGGGTTGTGCTTGCATGTTGTTGGGTCTGGTTGGGTGAAGTCTAAGTAACATGTAGTTGCGCCAATTAACATAATTTGCCCAATGATAGAGCATGTGACGTCATTCTTAAGGGCAAAAGTCATCAAATGGCCAAATTAGCAAAACCGGGAGAAGTCTGAGTGTCCCGGGGTAATGGATGTAATGGGTCTTGCTTTAATTTAGTGGGTGCATGCTTTGATTTTGTTTTTAGGGGTTGCGGGGTTGAATTTGAGAAGTTGGGTTGAAAGTAGGCACATTGGGTCGTTTGGCTAGCTGGGTCGAGCTCGCCGAACCATTCGGCGGTTCGTCGAAGTTCCCCATCTCGGCTTTCATTTCATGCTAAATGAGTAGTTTGATTCTATAACTTTTGGCGAAAAGCTTGAGGTCGCCGAAGGCACTCGACGACTCGCCAAAAGTCTTTTTCATCGCCCTTTGTTTGCACCCCTAACCCTTTTTGCACTGTAACTTTTGGCGGGCTAATCGTTGCTCGCCGAATGCTGTCGGTGATTCACCGAAAGGTCTTCCCATCACCGACATGCCAAATATTTCTAAGATTTTAGAGCCAATCCTTTCAACGAGTGCGATCTAGCTCGCCAAAGTGATTCGGCGACTCACCGATCGGTTTGGCGAGTCTGTTTGCAACTGTTTTTCTGTAATTTGCTTTAAGTGTTTCTTGCTTTTTGTTGATGTTTTTGCAGACATGGTAAGCACCAACATTGACATGCCACCCTAGAAAAGAGCACAGGGTATTACAATAATGAAGAGGGGGGTCAAATCCTCCCAAGAAGGGAAGGCAATAGTTTCCACTGGGAGACAAAGGCAAGGGCAAGAGGCCCACATCTGACAGGGTGACTACTGGCTCCAAGGCTTCTTTATCTGAGCCTGAGGATGACCAATCCTTACAGTCCTCGAGGGCTGAAATCCGAGCTAGATCTCTCCTGACGCAGCTATAGTACAGTCATCTCCCACACCAGCAGACTCAGTGCCAGCTCTGGCACCAACGATGGCTCCAATGCCACCAGTCATCCCTCTTCCTAGGCTTCTCAACAGGTTGAAAGGTGATGGTTTGTGAACCATCCTCGAGGATAAGTTGCTATCGACAGAAGGCTTTGAGGAAAAGTACTCCGATGTGAGGGACACCCTCCACTTCCATAGATTTAAGCAGTTCACCAGTCCCCGAGGCCCTTATAGTCCTTCATGGGTCTGGGAATTCTATGCAACATATGGTGACTTGGCCCCAATGAGAAAGAAGAAGGCAAGCGCATTCATACAAGTTAAGTCGGTCATGGTCCGGGGCAAGGAATATGGGTGTAGAAGTGAGTACATTAACACTATTTTGGACAGAGCTCTACATTCTTCATGTCCCTACGAGGGATTTCCTATCGCTTAGTCACTAGATGAGTTAAATGAATGGCTGGCACCTCTGATTTTTGATACCACCCTGAGGTGGATCGAGGCAGGAGCCCCCATTGTGAAGAGAGACCTGAGTATTACTGCCCAATTCTGGTTTGGTTTTATCAGCAACACCATTATGCCATCCCAAAACAACTCTATCCTCTGCCATCCTATGGTGGCATGCCTTGGGTCTATCATATCCAAAAGATGGATTGACCTAGGCCTTATCATTGAGCAAAAGATGGCCATGAGGCCACAATAGAGTCAGACCTCATTTCCATTCCCGATCCTGATCAGAAAGTTGTGCCGGAGTGCTGGAGTACCCCAGGATGATGCAAGAGATTTTGAAGTTACCCCATCTTCCTCCACATACATCCAGCATATTGAGGCTGAGTATACTAGAAAGTAGGCTGACAGGAGAAGGGCAACTCGGGTGGACAAATCCCAGGAGGTGAATGCTAATTCAATACCAGTATAGGCATCTTTGTCTACTCCAGCTTCAGACCCTTAAGGTACATCTAACCCTTCTTCTTCTTCACAAGCCTCGGGTGCCTCTACATCTGCCCTGCCCACCAAGCTTACTCAGGTTATGCTCCTGAAGATGGAGCATCTAGCCCATTCAGTTGACGTGAGAGAGACCAGACTTGAGAGATTCATCCCATGGATGATCGAGATTGCCATCATTGTTGCACTGACCCCCCTCCAGACTTCTATTGATACTCTTACCACAAGAGTTGAGACTTGTGAGAGAAGGTAGGGGGAGACCTCCAAGGTGACGACTTTGAAAGCGAAAGTAGCAGATTTGAGGAAGGACGTAGACTATCGAAATTCTACTGACTTCACTTCACTACTGGACGCTGCAGATGATTTGGATGCTCCTAAAACTTCAGATATTCCTCCGGCTACCACCGGAGATGTGTGTAGGGATAATGCATCAGTTGATTAGTCGGAGGCAGAGAACGATGAGAAGCTGATAGAGATCAGGGAAGAGAGCATATATAGAGACTTGCCGGATCTTGAGGAGATGATTATGAAGTCGGTGATCCAGACATCGATGACAAAGACATCCATGGGTAGGTCCAATGGAGTTGTTCCTTCTGAGGTGACTCTGAGCACTGATGCCCAAGTTAAGAGTGATGCACCAGGTACTGATGCCCAGACAGATGGAGTGACTGAGTAGAAAAGATCCTTACTTTACCTCCCTCCCTGTCTTACTTTTGACTTTTGGATATTATGTTGTTTGCATTTGACAACAAATGATTTTATTTGATGTGGGGTGAGGCCCACCTTTTGTGATTTTTGTTTTGTGTTTATATTTGTCTTTTGAGCTATAATTATGTGTTACACTTCTTTTGTGGATGATTGAGTTTGTGGCTCCGTGTTCTTAATTGTAAATGATTTTTGGACCCTTCAGAAAAAATTGTGCCACCTCTTGTTTGTTTTGAATGTGGTTGTTCTCTTGCAAATTTGAGTATCAGTTTTGATCAATACCGATGACTTGAATAGTGCTCCTACTCGAACAAAAAGGAATGTGCGGCTACGATGAGGCCAAATGAAGTTGCATAGACAATATGTGAACTTTTTGCATCTCGTTGTGACTAGACAAGTATCAAATTGAGTCTCTTGTGATGAACATTGCACACTAGCAAAAGTGTGCAGTCTTGTTTGACATTGGTGTCAATGCATTGTGTGATGAGCTTACCGTGAACCATGTGCGATGACACCTAGAATTTTCCCCGTTGGTCTGATTGACTAAGTGATGCAATTTCGTGATATGATCTTAGGAAAATTTGAAGAGTGAAATAATTTGACATTATACCTCTTTTGTGGCCTACCTTGTGAGTGTGCGAACCCCGCTTGAACAACCTTTGAGCCTTAACCTTTTCTTGGAAGAAACTTGATGAAATGGGGACCTTTATTGATCTATTACCCATAATCCTCATGATGTGTGGTTTGTGTGAATAGCCAACTTAGGCAAAAAGCATAAGTTGGGGGTGTGGTGAAAATAGAAGGTAAATCAAGAAGTGCAAGAAAGTCCCCTTTGACCCATGGTTTTGAGAAAAATGTAACCCCTCCATACAAAAAAAAGAGAGAAAAATAAGAAAAGATGAAAAAGAAAAAAAATGAAGATGTTGTGGAATAAAGTTGTAAAGTGCAAAGAAAATGGGGTTTCCAACAGTCCATGGAAAGTGAATAATGGGGTGACTTGTGAGCACGAATGAAAATTATGAAGAAAAGGAAAGAAAGTGTTGTTCACATAACATTTCATGAGAATTACAACCATTGAGCCTAAATGATCATACCTTTGCACTCAGCCTCGTTACAAGCCTTGAAAAGATCTTTTTGATCTTGAGTGAGCTGAAACAATTGTTGATTGGAAAATAAGGGCAAACCTATGGGTGAAATCATGTATTGTGTTCATCTTTGTGAGTGTGAGCGTTGCATTTGATTCCGAAGCTTTAACTTGTAAACCAGGTGTGTGAATATGAAATCATTCTTTGTGTGAGGGCATTTGAGTACCTTTATTGAGCTTGAACTTGCATTTGAAGCAAGTATTGTGAACTTGAGAGTCTTTGATAATGGTGAGTCATAATTTGAATCTTGGAGTGCACAATTGATCTCTGCAGGAGTAAGTTGAGTCTTTTTGTGTGCATTCATGATTGAGTCTTGTGTAGCACTGTTTGAAGCATCCTTTTTTAACTGCTGAACTTGAGGACAACCAAAAGTTAAAGTTGGGGGTGTTGATGAGTTCACAATTTGGACTCATTTAGGACTTTATTTTAATAGGTTTAGTGTCCTTAAATGCATATTTTGTGCCAATAACTGATGTAAATTATTGATTTTCAGGTATTTGTATTGAGGAACAAAGCATGGACTCTAATGAGCAAAAAGGAACAAGGCAGCTGAAAGAACAAAAAAAAAAAAGACCTGAGGATGGCATAAACCCTTGGGCGAGTCGCCGAATGGCCATGGTCTCGCCTAATGTTCCAGTGTGCCAAGCCCTGAAGGAGAAAATCAAGTCGGATATTGAAAGGAGCAGTCAGTGAGTCGTCGAACGGTTCCGCGATACAGTATTATATCGCCCAAAGTTTTAGGACTTAAAGATGCTAAAGGCCAAAGCAGAAAGGCGATGGAATTGACCAAAGGGTGGATCGCCGAGTGGATCGCAACATATTTTCGGCGACTATAAATACATTTTTGAATATTTAGTTTAGGATACAATTAGACATTATTATTGATTTTGTTCAGTTTTCAAGTTGAGAGGTTAGAACTGAGTTTTGAGAAAATATTTCCTTCGCTTTGAAGATTTCCATTTATGAGAAATTGGAAGTGGGTGTTGAAGATTCTTCATCTTAGACCTTTGTAAAGACTATATTAATATTACCCAGTTGATGGAAACACAATTTGGTAACGATTTTTACCTCTTTATGATGTCTAGCTAAAACTCCAATTCTTGGGGTGTGATTATGGGTTGATTTAGCTGCTGGGTATTGTTAATTGATAGTGTAAATACTGTTTAAAAGTGATTTCATGCAGTAATTGTGGCTTAATCTAAAGGGTTGTAGTTGCAAATACAACTCTACCTTCGTGTTTTTTGCTTGCTTGAGAGAGAGGTTTTAAAACCTAGATTACTGATTTGATGGTCTATGGGTATTGGGTTGTCATGGGTTCAGCTCGAGAAAGTGAATCCTAAACCCTTTTCTACACATTCAGCTCGAGAGAGTGAATGGACTAAAGCATAGGTTGTTCTTAATTGCTGCTTATTGGTATTCAAGAGAAACCAATTTGATCGGGGTAAATTGTTCGAGAGAAACCAATTTGTTGTAGCTGGTAGTTGAAACCAAATCTCCCTGTTATTTGACACTTGTGTCTCCCCAAACTTGAACCATGCTTTTATTCGTAAATGTTTTTACCTATGATTGACTTGAGCATATTCACGCTTTTCTATTGATTCTCAAATACGTACCACTCCCTTGGGGACTCGACCCCAACTCACTTAGTTGGGTTATATTACTAACTAACGATCATTGATGTTTAGTATTGGATGAAGTGTCCTTGAAACGTTATTAATCACCGTAACATCAAGAAACAATTGCATGCTCTCACAAAGAAATTTCAACAAAGGTAATAGGAATCAATGCAACTCTCACTCTCTCAAAGAGAAATACATGCAAGCTTTGTCCCATAGGTTTGCCCATATTTTCAATCATTACACAACCTAGTTCATGCAAGATCTCAAAGGTCATTTAAGTTTTTAATGGGGTTGGGGGTTAAGGCATGGTCAATTTGGATTGGTGACTTTACCTTTTCAAAGCATTGTTACAATCATCATCACCTCTTCTCAAGTTCTTTTTCAATTGAGAACTCAATCATTATCTTGTCACTCATTTTATTTGGACTCCCCATATATTCTACGTGTTACTCTTTTTGTATTTTCAGTTTTCTCTCATTCTTTCCTTTTCTTTATAAGGAGGGGTTCCTTCTTTTGGGTAGCACTTTCAAGGTTGACCATTATTTCATCATTCTTTGCCCTTTACTTAGCTTTCATTCATCCTTTCTTTCGATACCCCAACTTAGGATTTTGGCCTAAGTTGGCTATTCAATTATTACAATGCTTTAAAAAGATTTTAGGTGAGAAGGTAGGGACAATATTGTTCAAGCTCAGAGGCTTTGTTTTGGTTGACAACATGTCACGACCCAGGGGTACCCCCTAGATGTAACAAGCTGAATGAGTCCCCGAGAGGCCTCATACAAGCCACTAAGCATATCATAACATAAAGTAATAGAAAAGGTGTCGTAATTTAAAGCTTTTCAATACAATCAAAGTCTTTTATAAATGCAAGCGGAAGTGCAACTTGACATTGTCTCAAACCATGTAAACATAAGAATTAAATCTTGGGACGCAGCCCATACAATAGTCTCAAACATAATAGAAAGACATAAAAGAGATAAGGTGATCCAATCCTCAAATACAACGAGGACTCACCAAAGCTTCACTTCCCAATCCTCTAGGAACCTAACCACAATTGTGTGAATCGGGAACGCCGGACGCTACATTTGATAAGAATGTAGGCAAGAGTATGATTTAGTACAATCAAGTACTAAATATGATGGCTAGCATAAACAGCATAAACATAAGTGTTAGTCAATATAAGACATAAGGCATAAGCATAATCAATAAATGTAAGGCATCATAATGGTAGAGGGATACTTCCTTAAGTACCCTCACTTATCCTTATCCAAGACTTAGGTCATCTGCCTCTAGTCAAGCTTACATCATGGAAGGCATATCTAGCAACACTCCTAGCAAACATCATTATACATAATAACATTAGTCATACTTACTTTTGAAGACATGGGGATTCACTTCTATGCCTAGTTCATAAAGGCTAATGGGTATTCGCCTTTTGCCTTAGTTACTTTTAGTTTGTGGGTACCCGCCTCCACAACCTCATCATATGATGCGGGTACTCGCTTCCACATCATTTCATAAGGATCATGGATACTCACCTCCATTTCCATTCATCATAGTAAGAACGTGGGGACTCACCTCTTGTTCAAGTCTAAGGAGTAGGGAAATCGCCTCGTATCCTTTTATATGGAGGTCAAGGGTAATCGCCTCTAGCCTCATCATTCATTAAGCATTTTAGTCTAGATTCATTTTAGGTGAGAAATCCTTTCAACCTAGAATCATTCATGTGAGTAAGCCTTTCACATTTATACAATCATGCTTATCAATTCATTATATGAAGTATCTCTTCCACATCATAACATTAACAATCAACAATGCATAGTCTAGCCTTTATTCTCAAAGCACTACATTTCATTATCATCACCTATGCTTTACTCTCAAGCAATTAGCATCATGTTCATCATATATGCTTCAATCTAAACAATTCTAGTCATAATTCATCAGTCCTATAAGGATATATCTAACCCGTAGAGTTTCCCTCACATGGCATCAAACCCACTATATCAATTCAACCCTAAAATAATAGGATAGGCATGAGTACATGTAATTTCATTATAAATACATGCAATTATTTCAATTCATTCATAAACAATCATAATCCACTCAATTGGATCAACATTAATCCTAACCCACAACAATGGAAAAAACCCTAACTAAATTGGGGAAATTCTTCTTCAAATTGTGGAATTCTAGGGGACTCCATGGGAAAAAGGATACCATGGATGAAAAGCCATCATACCTTGATTAAAAATCCCTCACAAGCTTGAAAATTGGAGACTTGATCTTGACCTAGCTTCAATCTCCTCCTTCTTCTTCCAACATCTAAAAAGAGAATATTTGAGAGGAGTTTTTAGAATTCTTTAAGGATTTTGAGAGAATGACTTAGTTGGGGGATTTTGGCGGTTAAAAACACTTATATAGGTGTCTTAGACTTAGGCAAAACGACACCACTTCAATTCAATTAAAATCAGAAAAGACCCTTAAGTCCCTAAAATTAACTGTCGGTGATGAACCACGAACCCCTGACCGATGGTCTGTCGACTGACCTACTGCGCGTCCTGGTCAGTCGTGGTATGGTTAGAGAATTTGGCCAATCCACGACTCCCCCCATCCACGGACCGTGGACCCATCTACGGGGCATGGGTCCCGGCCGTGGTTCACTTCCTAAAACAATGCCTCATAATGTCCATCTAGGGAGCCCTTCCATATGGCGTGGGTCCAACCACGGGGCATGTTTGGTCCTCGTGGATAACACCTGTAGGTTTTGCTATTTGGCTAGTTTTCCCTCTTTAGGCTACGGGGTGTTACATTATCTCCCCCTTGGGATCATTCGTCCTCGAATGAGATTCTACGCACATTTCTAAAGGAAAAGACAAGACTAGCAACCCATCATGCATGCTACTCATCCAAACGCACACAACTAAGGAGGAAACATCGACTCTTATCTCAACATACTCAATGCACCATAAGGAAGTAGGAACTACATCTAACAACCTAATATGCTTGAAATCTTAACACGTCTCGTGTTCAAGGAGGAACTATCATCTCCAACTCCAAACAATGCTCAACACAATCTCATGGAGCTCATATGCAATTCAATCTCAAAAAGCACAAATTCAAGGAGGGGATCTCCACTCCAAATCAAAGCATGTTCTACAACTTATCTCATGAAGTCTATAAGCAACTCATACTCAATACTAAACAACATGAGGAACAAACATCATAAAAGCCATTTCTTTCAAAACTTAAGCTTTTTCCATGAACATGCAATTTTATGGAAATCATGGAAACACATAAAATACACATGGCTTCAAACATAAGCAAAACAAGAGGGACTGGACTCATTACCTCCATATAAAATAGGAGGAAAAAGATGAGGATACCGGGACATCATATCATCTTCCGCCTCCCAAGTAGCACCCTCAACTAGATGGTTTCTCCATCAAACCTTATCGGAAGCTACCTCTTTATTCCTTAATCTCTTAACTTGCCGGTCTAAGATCTCAACCAGAACTTCTTCATAAGAAAGGTTCTCTTTCACTTCCAATCCTTCTAGGGGAATTATGGATATCGGATCTCCAACACACTTTTTCAACATAGAGACATAGAAAACCGTATGCACTGATGCCAACTCATTTGGCAAATCAAGCTCATATGCAACCTTACCAACATGTCCAAAAATTTGGTATGGGCCTACAAAACGGGGACTAAGCTTCCCTTTCTTACCAAACCTGATCACACACTTCATGGGTGAGATTTAAGTAAACCCAATCATGTACATCAAATTCAATGTCTCTTCTTCTAACATAGGCATAAGACTTTTATCAACTTTGGGCCGTTCTCAACCTCTTTCTAATGAGTCGAACCTTCTCAATAGCCATATGAACTAACTCGAGTCCTATCAAAGCAACCTCACTCACTTCAAACCATCTGATATGGGATCTACACCTCCTACCCTATAGAGCCTCAAAAGGAACCATACAAATACTCGAATGGTAGCTATTATTATAGTCAAATTCTATTAAGGAAAGATGGTCATCCCAACTTCCCTTGAAATCTATCACGCTAGCCCTAACATATCTTCCAATGTTTGGATTGTTCTTTCTGCTTGCCCATCGGTTTGGGGTGAAAATCTATGTAAGCTTAACTTTAGTGCTAAGACCCTTTTGGAATGACTTCCAAATTGTGAAGTAAACTGAGTACCTCTAACGGAGATAATGGAGAAGGCCAGTCCATGCAACCTTACCATCTCTCTCAAATATAGAATAACATAATCTTTCGTCATATAGGAAACCTTGATGGGAATGAAATGGGCTGCCTTCGTCATTCGGTCTACTATAACCCAAATCCAATCTTATTGGTGCCGAGTCCGTGGCAACCCTACTATGAAGTCCATATTCAAATCTTCCCACTTCCAAGTAGGAATGCTAATAACTTGGGATAAACCTCCCGGTTTCTGATGCTCAACCTTCACTTGTTGGTAATTAGGACACTTAGCCACAAATCCCGCAATATCCTTCTTCATCCCATTCCACCAATAGATCTCCCACAAGTCATGGTACATCTTGGTGGCTCTCAGGTGAATAGAATACCGAGAACTATGGGCTTCTGATATAATATGTTCCCTTAAGTCATCGACATTCGGAACACATAAACGACTTCGATACTTAGGACACCATCTCCCTCTTGGGAGAAAGCCTCTACGAACTTATTTAGTACCACTTACTTCAATTCTACTAAGGTCGGATCAAGACATTGCTTAGCTTTAACATCGGCCATTAAAGATGATTTGAAACCATTATGGACCATAATACCAACCTTGGTGGAATCCACTAGTTGAACTCCCAATCGTGCCAACCTATGAATATCTCGAACCAACTCTTTTATCTCTTCATCAACATATGCATCACTACCCATGGATAACCGGCTGAGGGAATCCACCACCACATTTTCTTTACCGGGGTGATAGAGAACAATCATGTCATAATTTTTTAAATAACTCAAGCCAATTTGTTTGGAGAATATTTAGATCTTTTTGGGTAAACACATATTGCAAGCTCTTGTGATCGGTAAACACATCAACATGGACCCCATACAAATAATGCCTCCAAATCTTTATGGCAAATACAACAGCTGCTAATTCAAGATCGTGGGTCGGATAGTTATTCTCATGAACCTTTAGTTACCTTGAAGCATAGGCAATCATCTTAACATTTTACATAAGCACACATCCCAAACCCACTCTAGAGGCGTCACAATATACCACAAATCCATCCGTAACTTCCAATAGGGTCAATACCGGAGCAGAAGTAAGTCTATCTTTCAACTCTTGGAAACTTTTCTCACAAGATTTCGACCATAGTAACTTGACCTTATTTTGAGTCAAAGCCGTCAAAGGAGAAGTAATGGAGGAAAACCCTTCAATAGATCTTCTATAATAACCGGCCAAACCCAAGAAACTTCTAATAACTGTCGGTGATAGAGGTCTAGGCCAACTCTTGACCGCATCCATCTTGTTTGGATCTACCTAAATACCCTTGTTGAAACTATATGGCCAAGGAAAGTTACGAACCTTAACCAAAATTCACATTTACTAAACTTCACATATAGTTATTGGTCCTTGAGAATTTGTAATACAATCCTCAAATGATCAATATGCTCATTCTCACTTCTTGAATAGATCAAAATATCATCTATGAACACAATCACGAACATATCAAGGTATTGTCTAAACACCCTATTCATCAAGTCCATAAACGCCGCTGGGGCATTAGTTAAACCAAAATACATAACCAAGAACTTGTAATGACCATATCAGGTTCTAAAAGTATTTTTTGGAATATCTTTTTCTTTCACCGTCAATTGGTGATAACCCGGCCGGAGATTAATTTTAGAAAAATAACTTTCCCCTTGGAATTGATCAAATAAGTCATCTATTCTCGGAAGAGGATACTTGTTCTTGATTGTGACTTTGTTCAATTGGCAGTAATCAATACACATTCGGAGTGAGCCATCTTTCTTCTTAACAAATACTACCGAAGCACCCCATGGAGAGATACTCGATTGGATGAAACCCTTATTCAATAAGTCCTTTAACAGTTCTTTCAACTCCTTAAGTTCCGGAGCCAGTCTATAAGGAGGAATAGAGATAAGTTGGGTATCCGGGAAATGTCAATCCCAAAGTCTATTTCCCTTTCAGGAGGAACACCGGGTAAATCATCGAGGAAAACTTTTGGAAACTCTTTTACAATAGGGACCGACTCAAGAGTAGGAGTTCCGGACTCCACATCCCTCACCCTCACTGTATGGTAGACACAACCCTTCAAAATCATTTTCCTAGGTTTTAGGTAAGAAATAAATTGACCTCCAGGCATAGAATTTCCCCCTTTCCACTCAAGGATAGGTTCATTTGGGAACTGAAATTTGACCACTTTAGTCCTATAATCAATGGAGGCATAACAAGAATGCAACCAATCCGTACCCAGATGACATCAAAATCAATCATGTCAAGTTCTATCAAATCAACCAAAATAACTCTATGGGACAAGTAAATGGGACATATTCAATAAACCCTCTTAGCCACCACAGAATCACCAACAGGTGTAGAAACAAAAAAAAGTTCTAACCATATATCAGGAAGCATATCAAATCTCATAGATACAAAAGGAGTTACAAATGACAAAGTAGCACCCGGATCAAGTAAAGCATACATATCTATATAAAAGACTTTTAACATACCAGTCACAACATCCGGGGAACTCTCTTGATAACCTCTAGTTTGGAAGCATAAAAAGGGTTTTGCTTAGGAGCATTCTCACCCGAACCACTCAGATCGGATGAAGGGTAGGGTTGAGCCCTACGACGACCATCTCAATCATTCTTGGCAACCGAAGGACAATCCCTTATTATATGATCCATTATACCTCACCTGAAACACACATTAGAGCTTCCTAGACACTTCCCTGCATGGTTCCTCCCACATTTAGCACAAGTAGGCATCAAAGATTTACATCCATATCTTTGGGGTTTAAGGTTAGGCACCCTTTAATTTCATGTCCTCAGAGGAGCATTTGTAGAACCTTGTATGGAGTACCTTTTCTGAAATTTAGAATAACCTCATCCACCGAACCTAGAATATGCAAAGTTTCCATAATCCACTTTAGCCCTTTTCGTCTTCCTAGATCTTTCTTTGAGCTTTTATTCCTCAATTTTTCAAGCATGCACCATGTGGCGAGAAATGTCCATGTCATGGACAAGCATAGCAGTGAAGCACTCTTTTACTACTATGTCATACACTCCCGACACAAACTTAATCATCTTGGCCCTACGATCTGCCACAATGGAAGGAGCATAGTCTTCCTTAAGTTTGGAGCCATAAAATTCGGGCGGGTTCATTCTTGTGAAGTCTCTCACTCTTGCCGCCACTCTACCCACACTTGGATTCACGGGGGCTACCACCTCTCTGTTAGCTTATGCCATCATGGCTTGAGCCAACACTTGGAATGCTGACCTAATCTCCGCATTAGTCACATTTTCATTCAATGGGTCAATCAGAGCTTGAGAAGGAACCTCTTGCTCAACATTGCCTTCCTCCAACCTTCTAGGTTAGCCCTCCTAGTAGTTATTTCATGAAAACCATCAGGCACGGATTAGGAGAAAGACTTATAGAATTAAACTCCATGGCACGACTTAAAGAAGTAAAGAAGTGGAATTTCCTAAACATCTAATAGCCTCATACTCATAAATGTGGTGTGCTTCACATTTATGAACAAGACTCTAATAGACGGGGTTTGAGACATCCTAGAACCATTCTAAACTTTATGCTCTAATTAACAAGTTTTTCACAACCCAGGGGTACCCCTAGATGTAACAAGCTTATAAGACACCGAGAGGTGTCATACAAGCCACTTAGCATATCATAACATAAAGTAATAGAAAAGGAATGGGAATTAAAAAAAATTCAATACAATCAAAGTCTTTTATAAATGCAAGCGGAAGTCTAACTTGATATTGTCTCAAACCATCTAAACATAAGAAGTAAATTTTGGGACGAAGCCCATACAATAGTCTCAAACATAAAAGAATGACATAAAATAGATAAGGTGATCTAATCCTCGAATACAATAAGGACTCACCAAAGCTTCACTTCCCAATCCTCTAGGAACCTAGCCACAAGTGTGTGAATCGGGAATGCCGGACTCTACATTTGATAATAATGTAGGGAAGAGTATGTGTTAGTACAATCAAGTACTAATATGATGGCTAGCATAAACAACATAAACATAAGCGTTAGTCAACATAAGACATAAGGCATAAGCATAATCAATACAAGTAAAACATCATAATGGTAGAGGGATACTTCCTTAAGTAGCCTCACTTATCCTCATATGGATTCAAACCCACTATATAAATTCAACCCTAAAATCATAGAATAGGCATGGGTACATGTAATTTCATCCTAAATACATTCAATTCTATCAATTCAATCCTAATCCACTCAATTGGATGAACATTCATCATAACCCACAACAATGGAAGAAACCCTAACTAAATTGGGGAAATTCTTCTTCAAATTGTGGAATTCTA
>JAJOOS010002037.1:0-30296 GCA_029582725.1 Solanum chiquidenum
TACATGGTGAATAACCAAATTCCAATTGAAATGAAATCTTTAGGATAAATCAATGCAATTTAGGAGGAATCAATGAGAGGACATCAATTCAAATCCTGAATTTTCGAATTGAGAGAGATCAAGAATTCTCACCATTTCTTAGATTAATGGACCCAATTCAATTCAGTGGGATCCTTCATTCACATTTTTTCCCACCAAGAACGTTTTCTAAAACTCTTTGACCCCCGAATTTGGAGTATCCTACTTTCACGCAATTCACAGGGTTCAACAAGCAATTGATATTTGTGTCAAGAATATTTTTTTTTTAGTTGAGGTTTTATTGAACAATATTTTAAACTACAAAGGTGGGGCTAAGGTTTGTGTATTTTCTACCATTCTCAAACTCCACTTATGAAATTACATTGAATATATTATTGTTGTAACTGAAAATTTCTTCCAAAAATATCATTAACTACGTTTCAATCTCAAAATTAGTATATTAATCTAACATTACAATAATACATTTAATCTAATCCCACAAGTGGAGTGAAGACGGTTTTAAAAAAACAAACATGTAATTCAATAATAAATAAGTCATATATACTTATTATTGGATGGAGTACTTGATTTTTTAATTATTTTTTTAAAATAGAAAGGCCTAGAAAGCAACATGACCATAATTAGGACCTTTGAAAGAGAATAAATGAGAGAAAAATAGGAGGGGCTTTGCTATAAAAATATTTGGAAAAGATAAACAAAATAAAAATTGTCAGCAAACAATACATATTTAATATAATCTCACAAATAAAATAAAAAATAATATATATGCAATCTTATTTCTATTTTATGATAATAAAACGACGATCAAATCAAATAAAACATATCAAAAATTCATATTTATAGCAAATGCAGTATCGAATAAGCCATACATACTTATTATTAGATTGAGTTTTTGAATTATTATTTTTTGAAAAAAAGAAAAGAAAGGCCTAGAAAGGCAATAAATGAGAGAAAATAGGAGAATAAAAAATATTTTCTAAAAAAAAAAAAAAAAGTTGACAGCAAACAACCTATATAAAAGATTTTTCTTGCCCTAAATTTTTTGTCTTTGTGTATGATCATAATCTGAGATCTCTCTCTGACACCCTTCCTAAAGATCCTCTGATCAAGAAGTTCCAAAACAAAAACAAAAAAAAACCCAATTTTTATTTTTTGTTATCCATTCCCTGTTTGATCGCTCTGATCAAGGAACAAACTCTGTCACCATCAATCTTTTATGGGTTTTCACAGCTAAGCTTGTAGTTGAAATTTGATACAATAATATTTATGTTTAAGGTCCACCAAGAAAAATTGAAAGAAACCAGGTTCAAGGTATGCAAAGAACACCCACTGTCACCATATTCTCTGAACTCACATAAAAACTATTGTTTTCTTGTTTTTGGGGACAAAAGTTTAGCCCATACCCTTTTGGTCTTTTTTACCTCCATTTGCAGGTTTGTTACATATTAATGGTGTCTTGCCCTTGTTGTGCTTATGGGGTTGTGGGTTTTGAACATAAGCAAAAACTGGATTTGAGGTTGGGGTTGGGGGTTTTGATGAATGTATTGTTTGCTGGTTCTTTTGGATAAATTATGTAAAAAGATTCAAACTTTATCAAGATTCTTGGATAAATATATGTTTATGTGATATATATATATATATTGAAATTGTATACAAAAAAAAAAGATGGTTAAGCCTTGCTGGAAACCTTCTGTTGAGGGGGATGGTGGTGTAGGGAAGGGTGGGGATACTAGGGGTAGGGTTGATGGTTTAATGTGGTATAAGGATTTGGGGGTTCATGTAAATGGAGAATTTTCAATGGCAATAATACAAGCTAATAATTTGATGGAGGATCAGAGCCAGCTTGAATCAGGGCCATTGAGTTCTCTTGAATCAGGTCTTTATGGAACATTTGTTGGAGTTTATGATGGACATGGAGGACCGGAGACGTCCTGTTTCGTAAACAAGACTTTGTTCTCCAACCTTAAGAGTAAGCTTATCATGTTCCTTTTTTATTGCATAGATGATTATTATTATTATTAATTTGATTCTTGATATCGTGGTAATATCGTAGTTTTGAAAGTGTATTTTTTAAAGCTGTGAATGCCAATGCTGGTTAAGTTTTGACATAAATACTAAAAATGATTCAGGTTGGTAGATCTGATCTTTAGACTTTACAAATTGTGCTATTTGCAATTTTTGTTGCAAGTCCAGTGTTTCATTGATAATGAACCAAGAATGTTTTAACTTTACAAAAGCGGTATATCAATATACATTAAGATCCCAAAAAATCTGGCCAACTTTCGATACTGATAAGTACATCCATCTTGCTATGGCCCCTGCTGTCTAAAATGATGCCTTCCACAATATTCGATGTGTCTACATGTGGTTATTACTAAGATTTTGCTGAATTTTGCCTTGTGATTCTACTTTATAGACAGAACTTTCAGGGTATTTTGTCAAACTTATAGTATTTATACACGATATTGCTTTACTACCACCTTGAAATACACTAAAGATCTTACAATTTTGTTGTCTATTTTGCACGTTTATTAAAACTTTTGAGATATAAAGATCTGGGTCACTTCTATGAGTTATGTAAACACAACTTTTATCAGATTTAAACGTCTCAGCTTGTTATTTTCTTCTTTTAATAGAAATATTAGAACGACTAAAGATTTTGATACATGCAATAACAAGCCAGTAGAGGCACACTCGAGGAAGATGCCATATGCTTTTTGCAGTATCGTGATCTGAATTCCTAACACCTTTGTGCTTTCAACCTTACTACTATGTGTGTCATTCACTCTGAAACTTTGTCGAAAAAATCTAATTATCCTCCAATAATGTTGACAATTATTCCCTGGAACTTATAATGATCTGTTTCATATTTTGGAAAGTTTTTGAGTAGTACAAACGATAGTAACTCTTCTATTTACCTTCATCCCTTCATTAACAGAATTTGCAACAGAGCATCAAGAAATATCTGCAGATGTCATAAAAAAAGCTTTCTTGAAAACGGATGAGGAGTTTTTGTCTCTTGTGAAGCAGCAATGGTTTGAGAAGCCACAACTTGCATCAGTGGGATCTTGTTGTTTGGTGGGTGTAATCTGCAATGGACTACTATATATTGCCAATGCCGGAGATTCACGTGTGGTGTTAGGTAGAGCAGAAAAAGCTTCAAGGGGCGTGACAGCTATTCAATTGTCAGTGGAGCACAATGCTAATAATGAGTCTGTGAGAGATGAGCTTAGATCATTGCATCCCCAGGATTCACAGATTGTGCTTCTCAAACACAAAGTTTGGCGTGTGAAGGGTATCATACAGGTGATTATCTGTTAACATCACAGTCTTAGGCCATCTCATGTTGGTTTTTCAAAAATATGCCTCATATAAGTTACTCTGAAGGTGTACAACCTAGAAAGAACAAAAGAGAACTATTTGCAGCACTATACCGAATAGAAAGAAATTTATTTAGTCATTACTAGTTCTTATGTGGTTGTTATGAGTAGAGACTATTGCTATAACATAAATCTACGGTTAGGAATTGATTATTGCAAGCAAGCAACCTAAAAGTTAGTTATGTTGTCCTTTGAGATCAACTCTTTATTATGTAATATAAGTCGCTTGTTTATTTTTGATGCCTGAAATTTTTTGAGATTTGAGATAATTTTCGTTGGAGCTGTAAAGATTTGACTAATTGTGGTTGCATTATGCATCTTGGTTTGGAAGAAATCGCCGCTATTGGAGGTGTCATGGAAGTGTGTGTGACGTAAGAGTTGATGTTCGTTTGTGACCCTCTTTACAGGTTTCAAGGTCAATTGGTGATGCCTATCTTAAGAGGGCAGAGTTCAATCAGCCACCCCTGTTGGCAAAGTTTAGATTGCCCGAATCCTTCTCTAAGCCGATCCTCAGTGCGGAACCATCAATTTTCATTCACAGATTGACTTCCAAAGATCAATTCCTCATATTTGGTTCAGATGGTCTCTGGGAACATCTTAGCAACCAGGAGGCTGTTGATATAGTCAACAGTCAACCCCGAAACGTAAGCATTCAATCTCTGATAATATGATTTGTCTTTTATATAACTATCTAATGAGTCTTGAGCCAAGGGTCTATCTGAAACAACCTCTCTAAGTAAGGTCTATGTATACTCTACAGTCTACCCTCCCCAAGCCCCACTTTGTGTTACTACACTGGGTATGGTGTTATATAACTATCTAAAGAATCTTTAAGCGGAGGAGGGTCTATTGGATATAGTCTCTCCACCTCCGACTTAGGGTAAGGTCTGCGTACTTATGTTGTTGTTGTATAACTATCTAAAGAGTACGATATAAAAACAATTTTACTTGCTGAAAGAGCCTTTTCTGGCACAAAAGACTTACTAAACCTTCATCGAAGAGTCTAGTGCTGTCTTTTTGCATAGGAATTTCGCTGATATGACTTACAAAAAGCATTTTGTGTGGAATATACTATCTTTAAGAGGGAAATGAACTCTTTGTTGCTCGACTTAAGTGATGTCTGTTGTTCTTCAACGTCCTTAGGTGAATGATATTGTTAACTCGGGTGTGTGTTTTTCCTTTCTCTTGGACCAGGGGATCGCCCGGAGATTAATCAAAGCTGCTCTCCGAGTAGCAGCTAAGAAAAGAGAAATGAGATATTCAGACCTGAAGAAGATTGATCGAGGTGTAAGGAGGCATTTCCACGATGATATCTCGGTTGTTGTTGTGTTTCTGGATTCCTATTCCATGAATAGAAGCTCGTCTCACATTCCGATACTTTCCATTAGAGGAGGTGGTATGCCCGCCTCTCCTAAACGATAGATCCCAAGACTTAACAGATATCCACTCCAATCAATCCAACTTGGAAGAAAGAGAGCTCCTCAAATTTCTTTCTTCTTTTTCTCCAGTTTCTTTATGGTTTTAGACTTGTAATTTACTTGTTATGTGTTTTTATCTTCGTCGATTATCATTAATCGTTCCTTGCTGAACAATGTAACGTGCACAACAGTCTCGGCAACGTAAAAAGATGTACACAGAGATACTTTGTGAGAACAGCAATGGACTCCAAAAGAAGTGGAACAACCATTACAAGGAAGAATACTTTCGTTATGTTCTACTGCAGATTTCACAATTTGTAAATATGAAAAATTGTTGTTTCGCCGAGTACTAACTTGACTTATATTTCGCAATCCTCTATCATAATTTCGTTCAAGGTTTCAAATTCAACGATTGAAATTAAAACGCAATTATACCTCTCGTAGACAATGACTCATTTATATTGGGACAATTACATATGTTTCCAAGGTAACAAACTGAAGTTGTGACTGCCAAAGAATATATATTTTCGTATACTTTTTCATGTGTTGCCAAATCAATATTCATTATTGTGTTCTAAGTCAATTTATTCCTACTCGGACCTGATGTACTTTTTTAACTATTCCGGACATTCAGAGAAAATATGCATGAATCGGAAATCACTTATTAAGACAGACGATCAAAGAGGTCCCACATTTGAACATTGGTAGATCTTAATTTAGCGTACTAGCTGCTGCTACATTCCTTTCTTAGGGTCCGTTCGACCATGTGATATGAAAAATTGAAGTTTTGTTTGGACATGCGATATGAAATTTGTGTTGTATATTTTCTCTTAAACATAAGAATTTCATAAGTTGTAAAACTATTAAAATAGCTCCAATTGTTTATTCAATCTTACCAAATAAATAAAAATTTATAAAATCGCATAATAAATTATTACAAAGTTATTTTCTCCACTTAAGTAATTGTTTCATCTAACTTTAGTTGATCAAACTTTAATTTAATAAAAAATTGAACATAAATTGTAGTGTACTAGTCTTTAATATAATCATCTCACGTAGTACAAACAATCTCCTCGTGTTGAACTTGCATTTCTCGATCATATGACCGAGAAAACGAACTAACATTGTTACTTTGAGCCATTTGTTGGTCAATATCATTCGCAACTATATTTTCATGCTCATAGACCATAAATATTTCATCACTCCTTTGGTATTCTCGCGAATAATTATGTAACACTGTACAAGCTATGAAAATTTTCACTTGTGTGCATCACAATGGTTCATGCCTTGTTTCACTTGTGTGCAATTACACATTTTCACTACATTAATTTCGTGGTAAAATCAAACATATCGGAAGTAGTGAATATTAAACATACATCACCAATTTTGTCCTTTTTCATATTAAATTGCTTTAAACATTTTCATATGTAGCCAAAAGATAAGTTTTTCTTATTATGAAAAATCAAAAAAGTATCACTCCCTCCGTTCTTATTTATATTCACCAAATCAATTACTACTTTATCATTTATATTCACCAAATTTATTTAAAGTAATAATAAATTTTATATTTGTGAGAATAATAAATTTTAAAAAGTAATGATGTGATTATTAATTTTATTTACATGTGAAATAAATGGTTAGTAGATACAAATATGGAGTTGTTTTGACAATATAAATTTGTGGGTCAATTTTTGTATTTAAAAAATCTCAAATCATGATGGAATTCTCATATCATCGTTTTTGGAGAATATGAAATTCCATCTCATGATATTATATCACGAGATGGAGTCAACATAAAATCACATGTCCAATCGCTGATTCCATCATACAGGAAATTAAATCGATAGACGCTCGTTTCTTCCTCTTTGCTACGAATTGCTTTGTGACCAAACATGAGTAATTTTTCCCCAAAAACAACAAAAGAAACGACCATAATCTCCCCATTTATCAAGCTTTGAATTGCTTCCAACTCAGCCAAAACATGTCGTGACATCCCAATACTTCAAGTTTAGGAGACAATTTTAGAAAAAACAAACAATTACCTCAAATTTTGGCCTGAAAATTCATATAAAAGTAAATAAAAGAAATCACCACAAGCGCAACGAACGTTAGTAGAGTGCGAAATCAGATTGTCACCAACAAATTTACTGTCTTTACAATTCAAGTAACCAAAGTACTACCACTTGCTACTGAACTTCAATAACCAAGAACAAAATAGCAAGCAACTGCCTTAAAAGGTAGTCCTATACTAACTCCGACATCTATCGACTACAGCCTACGCGATTCACCCAGATACCTAGGTACTTGACCACACCTCCTTAGTGTTAATCTGTTGCATATGACCCACAACATCAAAATCTGAAACAGTAACCTTGTAAATAAAACCCCAAGCACACCAGCTAAAATATTATAGAAATATGGATTTGATAACTTCATCATCATATGGGCAGCAATGTTACAGTAAAACCTTTTCTGAATTTCAAAACTCTGCAAAGATGTAGCACAATCAAGTGGTGGTTCTTCTTGAACAAAATTTAAGGCCCTTGATATCATTCAGGAGATACATGAATGCAATAAAACACTAGTCTTACCATTCCTACTTGCAAGGCCAACTAAGAATATCACTAACAATCTGACCAAACTAGAATTAATATATGATGCCTCCAGGATGTCATAAAAGGTGACTACTTATCTTCTAAAATTGCAAAATCTATTAACTTTCTACTGACAAGTCATGAAGGACTATCCGGATCTAAACAAAATAGTGCAATACCTATCTCAAAAAGAGTGGACATCTAAGATCAAGTATCTGCAGTACTACATTGAGCACTTGGAGAAATCATAAATGATATCACCGGTAGATCCTTGATATGCACCATTTTCTCTTTTAGGTGAAAGGAAAAACCACAAGAATGTGAAAGAACAGTGGCAGATTGATAAAGGAAAGCCCAATGATGAAGTCGTCAAACCAAAGGTTTCAAGTAGGAAATATTGAGGTTGTAGTTTCATCATTTCAGATAAGTTTTTTATTTTAAAGTTGATTTCAGATATTGGTTATGGGTCGTCACTTCTGACAGAACAACACACTAAGGAGGTTGTGGTCCATGTATCCTAGCACTACTGGCTAACCTAGGAGACGACAAAAGCCATTTTCCCCATTTTGAAGGATGGTCCTGCTACTAGGGAAAACTTGCAAATGTGAAGACTTCTAACCTATCAAACTAAACAAGGAACTCCAAAAAACGACTAAAACAAAAACTTGGGGAATTTAAAGTCACTCTTAACAGAACACCTAACCATTCCGCAGAAACAATAAACTATACATCATAAGTAACTCTTGCTGTTGAAGGAAGTTTGAGAACGGTTCATGTTCCTCCTCCAGCCTTCTCCACCGCAACAGTCTCCTGAGTTAAGAATACATGCAATCGTTAGTAGAAAGTTGTACTAGTAAAAGTAAGGCAACACATGGATAGTGCACATATGATCACATAAAAATTCAAAGCAATCACATACTAGCTGCTACTTTTTTCAAATTCATTTCAAATCACAAACTTCACTTATAGTGTATAGAAAATGAAACCTGCTCAGTTTTCTCTTTGCCGTTCTCTTGTGATTGGGAACCAGACTGGTACTGTGAAAACCTGTCAAATATCACCATCAGTCAAAGTCATAAACCAATTTGACACCGTAATATTTAGACCCTCAGCTGACATAAAGAAAAAGGTGAAAAGGTCTAATTATAACCTGAGGGCCCTAGCTTTCCTTTTATCTTCCTCCACAGGATCAGCCTTCGCAGGAGGTGCGAACCTTGCCAGCCTAGCTTTCTTCTTAGCTTCCTCATCAGTACTATCAGATTGGCTAAGCCCAAACCTGACAGAACCAAAATCTATCAACAAACACATAAACAAGTAAACTACCCAGCTGGCAGTAGCCCAAATAGATAGTACACGTACCTCTCAGCCCTAGCTTTCCTCTTCTGCTCTTCAGCTTTCTTTGAAGCATCAGAACCCTGAGGTGCAGAGGTGCCAAACCTGACACAAAACAGTCCAACAAAAAGGGGTAAGAACAACTTAAGATAGATCCTCATATGAGTTAAATGTCTGCGGCCGGCTATTGGGTATCCCATTTCACAACAAACACAAGATATGTTTGCTGGACTATGTAAGGCTTGAAGATCAACTGTATGGAAGCTGGAAAGAAAGATGAAAAGTTGAGGATTCCCATGCTGGAATTTTTATTGAATTCCAACAATATTTTATATAAAGGATCCATAAATCCAAAAGATATTATTAAGCCTTTCAACTTTCAAGGCCTCTACTAAGAAATGAAGGGAATGCACGGTTAGCTGCTTTAATCCATTCTGCTCGGGTGACACACACCCATTTCAGCTTACACAATACTATGTTTCTAATATACCCCACTAGACAAAAGAAAGAAAGGGCAATTTGAACTGCCTTCCCAGTACGAGTTCTGGTGCTGTTTGGAGTGTGACGGTGTGACCCCTTTATGGCACGATTAAGTAGTTAAATTGTAATTCATATATTATCAGGACTGCTACTTTATTATGATAACGTGACACAAAATCCACCAACACTTCAAAAGAAGATAGCTTTAAATAATTGTTTCTATGGTTGTAAATGTAAAGCAAAGGATATGCCCAACACCACCGTCTAGGAACCTAAACTTAGTGTTCAGCTATTATGCTAGGCAAATTATGGAAATAAACACAAGTTCACAACTAGAACAAAGCACTAAACTCTTACCAACCAGTCAACTACCCCTCAATGTCTAGGAACCTAAACAAGGAGTTCAGCTAATGTGCCCTCTCAGACTGTGGAATCCAACTTTTAACAACCAATCAACTGTGCCTCAATACCAAACAAGCATGGATCAGCTATAGAAACTCACGCACACTCTGTTCGTGCCCAGTGGTGTGTCCGAGCCAGCTTGCACGCAACTAGACTAATTACACGGGATACCTGCAACCTCCCACTAAAACTAAAACGAATCATCTATATTTGCTCCGGATTCCGACAACGGTAAAGAATTTCTCTTTTTTGAAGTAATACTATTCGTTTTAAGCCAAATACCAAATCCTAAAACATGCAAGCAACAAAATTTAACTACAAAAAGTACCTCTCAGCTCGAGTGTTTCGCTTCTCCTCTTCCGAAAGCTGAACCGTCATTCCGAACCTCTCTGCTCGCTTCATCTTTTTCTGAATATCAGTATCCTTACCACCACCGCCATCCGCCGCCGTATCCAACTTCACTTGGTCCTTGGCTCCATCAGACGGTGGCGATTTCAATGAGTCAGTTGCGGAATCATGACTCGGAGCTTCGGAAACGGCGGTGGGATTCGGATCCGGTGACTGAACTAGGGTTTTGATAGGGTTTTCGGGAATCTGCGCCGCCGTGGTAGTCATGATAAAGAATTGCGTAGAAGAAACAAAGAATCTCTGAAAGTGTTTTTTCTTACTTTCTTCCAAATTAAGTACTTACTACAAGAACTCTCCTTCGTGGATGATTAATATACGTCAAAATTTTATGATTTAGAGCGAATATAAAAAAAAATTATTGTTAAATTAAATGTTTTTATCTAAGGAGTATATTTATATCAATAAATAATATATATTTATTCTTTTTGATTAATAACTGAATTAGAAAAGTTTTGAAATTCTTTTTAAATTATTTTTTACCTTTTTAGACTTGACTTAACTAAGAAAAAAATTTGATATTCTTTATTCAAACTCGATCCCAAATCATTTTTTTGACTAAATAATGGAGAAATTGATTTTGTTTGTCATTTTGGTAGCATGTGAATCATGTTTGGAAGGTTAAAAAAAATAGATAAGATAAACTTTAAAGGCATGTGATTTTTTTAAAAAATTAATAAAGCAAATTTAGATGCATGTGTGTTGGGGTGGGTTAATTCAATAACTATATTGATCAATTTTGTTTAAGACATAATTGTTCATATTTCTTCTAAAAACTCACATAATAAATTTTTAAAAAAAGAAATAAGGCATTGGTATCCCCTAGACTATGATCGAAATCTCAAAGACACACTTAAACTTAACTAAGATCCTATTACCCCTGAACTCATATTTTTCGTATTTTTGTGCATTTTTTGTGCTAATGTGGCACCTTCAATCACCCAAGTTAGTTGTGTTTGTACACACTCGCCCACCATGTGTGTAAATATATTTTTTTACAAAAATATTCTTATTTTTTATCTCGTATTTAAATTAAGTTAATACACATTTTCTTACCTTGTTCAAACTTTTTTTTTTACTTACATTCATTGTTTTTTCTCTTTTATTTTTTTATTGATTTTATTTCTTTGACTTTCGTTTTGATTTGATTTCAAATGTCTTGTATTTAAAATAACTTAATTTTGAACGGATATCAAAATAAGTGAAGAAACTCAAATAAAACATAAAAAAATTAAAACATTAAAATTACACTTTTAAATTATTTTTCAAAAAAATACACATAATTTATTAAAAATAATTAAAAGTGAAAAGATAATAAATTAATTAAACAAAGTTTAAAGTGAAAAGAAATTAAAATAAATATTTTATGAAGAAGGAAATAAAAATAATTAAATATATATAAGTTTTATTATCAATAAATATGTGTATTAACTGATTATAAAGTTACAAATCAAAAAATGACATGTGTCCAATTTGTGCACTCATCACTTGCCTTCAAGAGAGTGTGCACTCTATGCCATGTTAGTGTTTGTGGTGTATTTATTCAATTTTAAATTAGTTTAGCGGAGTAATAGAACCCTAGTTAAGTTTAGGTGTGTCTCTGATATTTCGGTCATAGTCTAGAGGGGTACTTATGCATTATCCCATTACACTATGACCCGTTTGGCCATAGATTTTCCAAATAATATTTGGGGAAACATTTGGTAAATAGTGTTTGTCCATACAATTATTTTTGGCAAATATCCCAAATTCTCAAATACTAGTTTTTTCTGGTATTTGGGTCAAATCTCATTATTTGGGATCTTTTAAAATTGAAATTTTACACCAAACTTTTATCTTTTACAAAAACACTCTTTATAATAGTTGTTTGCGTTGTATTACATAATTTTTTACGTGAACACCAAAGTAGTGATGAAATATTCAGTGAATATGAAAGTGATGATATGGTTGTTGATGAAAATGATGAACAATCGGCTCAGGGTAACAAAGTTATGTGATTTGTCTACTTCACGATGTATGGAATGATGCTTGTTGCACTCACTTCAAACTACCACATTGCTCCAGTGTCATGGACACTACTTGTTATTTGTTGCAACGAAGATCCAATTGACTTGTAATACAAACTTATGGTTAGTTTTGATAATTTTTAAAACTTACGGGTATAAATCATATTTTTCTAAAAAAGTGAAATATGTTTTCCAAATATTATGGCCAAACACATGGTAAAATTTCACCCAAATAATATTTGCCAAGAATATTTGAAAATCTATGGCCAAACGCTAGCTATATACCACCAACTAATTTCGCTTAGCTGATACTAAATCAGTATCATATATTGTATTGGTATCATTAAGACTGATAATTTCACTTAATTGATACTAAGTCAGTATCATAAATTATATTAGTATCATTAAAGCTGATAATTTCGCTTAACTGATACTAAATCAGTATCATTTTGAGAGAATAAGTATTTCTTGAATTACTTCGAATTAGGGTATGAACATGTAATTATTTTTAGTTTTAGTGCTCATTTATGTAGTTTCCCCTAATATAATATATATTGGGTCTATGCTTGCACAGGCTCTTGTATCTAGTTATATTAATATGGGTAGAGAAACCCACAACCCATTTGAAAAAAAATATTATGTTAAAGTACATAAATCACATACATTTGGGGGAAATTACATCCTACCTCAATAGTTTCTTCAATTACAAAAATCTTAAATTTTTTCATTGCTTTCCGATACATTTCTTGGTTGTTTGATACATTGCAAATGATTCATTACTTAATGGGAGAACATTTCTTGATTGTCTGATACATTGCAAATGATTCATTACTTAATGAGAGAGATGTATCTGAGAAGGGATATGGATGTATCAGAGAGGGGATAGGAATGTATTCGAGAGGAAATTTTTATAAATTTTTTATGTAGTAGAAAATTTTAGAGATTATCATATTTTAAGTTGTGTATTTATTTAATTTTTTCAGAAATGATAATGATAGCCTTTTGGAAGGGTAATTTATAATTTAAGTTTAATTTTGGCACCATAAACTTGTTTTTTTTTTGTTTTCCACTCGGTGTCCGGAGCCCACATTTGAGCTCCGACTAAATTCGGATCGCGCACTGCAGGCGCTCCCAACATGATTTTTTTCATATCCAAGATTTGAACCCGAGATCTCTGATTAAGGGTTCAACACTCCCACCAATGCACCACAACCGAAGTATTGCACAATATCAAATTTAAAAGTTCTAGCCCATGAGCAATATTGGTTAGAAACCCCACAGGCCATAATTTATTTGACCTTCTCACTTTAATACAAAAAAAAGCAATTGAAAATGATACACTAGATGTTGAAATAAGAAAATACAACTATCACATCAAATGATAGGCAAATTACTTCAAAATTGTCTAAAAATTTCTCTTTATGTTGGACCTAGTTAATTTTTCATCGAATGTTAGGATAATTTAATTTTGAATTATGTTCATTTCTCACCCTCTTAACGTTATTTGAATTTAGCATTGTATGCACTAAAATCATAGTAAAAGTGTTAGCATTAATTCACGTGTCATTTTTGAATTTGAGTTTGAACAATCAATTCGTCTTTAATTTAAAACATTAATTTTCTCCTCGAGATGAATTTGTTGAAGCAAATTTTAATTTGTTGGATTATGAATATCGGATAGATAATAAAATAAAAACTTTAAAAGTTTTTGATTCAAATATGAGGAAATTATTATATTATGAAAAAAGAAGAAAAGTTGACATAAAAATAAAGGGTTACATTTATTAAATCTAAAAGTTTTGGTGCATTCTGAAATATTTTTCTAATTTAACTTTAGAATATAAAAATACTTTCTACAGCTACTTTATGCATTTCCTAAAGGAATAATCAAATAGAATATATTTTTAAAATATACTATTTCATTCGACAATCTTTCTCTTTCTCATGAGTTATCATCAAATAATACAAGTCTTAAAATAAAAAATTTACAACGAACTAGAACATAATTATATTGACTAATATTTATCATGATTATATTACCTTAATAATTTACTCGTGAGTTACTCATGAATTGATTGAAAGAATTATTGTAACTAGAATGGATTAGTTCTCATAAATATCAAGTATTTACGTATATATCTTCAAATAATATAAGTCTTGAATAAAAAATTACGACGAACTAGAACATAATTATATTGACCAACATTTGTCACGATTATATTAGCTTAATAATTTACTCGTGAGTTACTCAATCAATTGATTGAAAGGAATATTATAACCAGAATGGATTAGTTCTCATAAAATATCAAGTATCTACGTATATAAAATCAAAAGGCATATGATGTAACGAACTGATTCCGTCGTTAGGGAAAATTTAATAGGGAAAAAATTGGGTCCAGAAAACTTTTGAGTAGTAACTTGGAATTTCCTAGCCTAGTCCAGATTTAGACGAAATCGGAGTCAGGTGAGTCTAGAGAAATCTGGTAACAATTGGGTGATTTAATTATGATTTTGATCACATGAGTAGATAACTAAGACGTTAAGGAACCCGTACGACTTTACGAAATTGAATTCAGGCGAGTAGAACTCCCAAAACTGATCTTAGCGTGAACGGGTATGTTTCGAGTGTCATGGGATGAAGGTGTGTTGTGAAATGGGGGCTTGAAATTCAAATTCCAGCATTCTGTCTCTGTGCATGCCGCTGTAGCGGGACATACGCGACTTAAGTCAGAAATAAAATCCCAAAAATATTTTATTCTGCACTTTTCGACTTTGAGAGTTAGGAGGCGACCTCAGACGAGTTCTTGAGCGTTTTTCACCATTCTTGAGGCTAAATGTAAGGTTTTCACTCCCCGAATCCGTGTTTCGATCGTAGAACTTAGTTTCTTGGGTAATTATCAATGGGGGATGATTTTGATCTGGGCATTATGGTGGAAAAAGCCCTAATTTAGGTGTGGGGATCATGGGTTTGGTCTAGGGTTATTGAGTTCGTTATAATTCGAATAATTAGACCTTTGATTGTTGATCCTTGCGTATAAATTATTGTTTGTAGACCTAGAACAAGCGGAAAAAATCCAGAAAGGGAAGATTCAAATACCTTGGGAGATTCAAGCTTGGATTCGAGGTAGTTGATGGTTGTGATTTCATGTTGGTGTGATATATGTTTGTAATTGCTCATTATAATGCATGTATGTATGCAAATGCGGCATTATTAATCACCCTAATCGTAATTGATGATAATTGAATAATTGTATGCCATGAATCACCTCTTGTTGTATGATTGTGAGAATATACATTGTGATTGTGATTGTGATTATGGTTTGTTGAATATATCGGGTGTTACGTTCCGACACACTAACTGGGATCGATTGCCACATTTCGGCATAAAAATGGGATTGGTTGCCACGTTCCGGCATAAATATGGGATCGATTGCCACGTTCTAGCATAAATATGGGATCAGATACCACGAACTGGTACACTAACTGTTTGGGTGTGAGTTCCATGAGAGGACCATTGAATTGTGTTGTGTATATACTTGTGATGATTACGTTCATATCTATGGTAATTGAGGTTGAAAGACTTTCTGTTGCTCTAAAATGATAACCAATATGTATTATTGAGAACGTGAAATGCTACATTGATCCTGAAAAGATGACTAACATTGTGTATGTTCAGTATATGCCTATTTTATAATGTTGTGGTTACTTGCATGTGTTTCACTTATTGGGATAACCGCGTGATCCTACCAATACACTGTGGTTGTGTATTGATACTGCACTTGCTTGTTCTTTGTTGAGTACATGGTATCTTCAGGCGACTATTGATAGACCTCGGCTAGGTGACTATTGAGCGTGATCAGATTCAAGGGTGAGCCAGTTCTTTCAGGCTGTCATGAATCTTTCTTGTTTAAATTCACTCTTTTCGGACTCAGACTATTTGTTTAGGTGTTTGTTTAGTTTCGGGGTTGTACCCCTTGTTATTAGACTTGTCGTTAGTAGAGTTTTGGTACAATGACTTTCAGGTTCTAGGGGTTGTTCTTCCGCATTGGTTTGGTTAGTTGTTTGTTAAAACCTTGGAGTTTATGGGAACTCTATATTATTTCTGCATTTAAACCTGCTTTTGTATCTTTAAATGTGTACTCCCTCCGTCCCATTTTATGTGGCAACATTTCCTTTTTGGTCAGTCCCAAAAAGAATGTCACATTTCCTTATTTGGTAAGTATTTAAAGGTATAATTCCTCTTTTACCCTTGTTGGTCCCACTTAATCTTGAAAAGAGTACTCTAATACATTTAGAGAGAGAAAAATAAGTCTATTTTTTTTAAGGGCAATTTGGTAAACATTTCAAAGTCTTTATCTATTTATTAAACTCCGTGCCCGGTCAAATGTTGCCACATAAAATGGGACGGAGGGAGTAGTATTTTGGTTAAAGCTGCTTAGTTGGGTTGTAGTAATGGTTCTCCACCGAAAGGTTAGTGTGGGTGCCAATCACGACAATCTGAGTCGTGACATATGAAAAGGGTAAGGGATATTCTTCAGAGTTTGAGAGGTGGAATAGATTGGATGGTACAAATTTTGCATTTGTTGTTAGGAAATTCACACGAAAGGTAAGACAAATTTTTCAATTAAAAAAATTACTCTCTAAGTCAAACGTGAAAGTAATTTTTTATTTATCAATCTGAATAAGATATAAGTTATTTAAATTAAATATTTAAAATGAATGAAATAAAATTTTGATCCTAAATTAAATTACTTTGTATTTTATATTTACTTACTTTACCATATGTCAATTCGTATAATTTTATAATAGGCATAATACATTTATTGGACCCTAAATTTGGCTTCAAATTTCAACTTTGACCTCCAACTTTCATAGTGCACAAACATGCACTTTAACTATCCAACCTTTTAATAAATAAACACGCGATTTTTGGAGGCAAAGAGCGTGAACTGCAAACGCTGCCACGTGTATTAGTGAGCCACTCAATGACTGCCAACTAATTAAATACTTTACACGTCCGTTTTAGAACTAAAAAAAAATTAAAATTATTTTTAATTAATATACAAGGGTTATAGCTTTTTTTCCACAATGACAAAAAAAGTAGAAGCCATTTGCACTAAATATGAGCACAAATCGTTTAAAAGAGAGGAAAATTTTTTTGATTTGAAAGAGGAGGAAAGAGAAATGAGATTTTGATTTGGAAATATAAAGATATATATAAAAGGGATTGATTAAGGGTAGATTTGTCATTTCAACATTTTTTAACTATTGTGGGCCTCGAAAATTACTCCTAACTCGCGCAAAATACGTGCACATCATGCGTTTTGCCAGGTAGGACACGCATGTTTATTTATTAAAAGATTGGATAGTTAAAGTGCATGTTTGTGCACTATGAAAGTTGGAGGTCAAAATTGAAATTTGAAGCCAAGTTTAGGGTTCAATATATGTATTATGCCTTTATAATAATTGAGAATCCCTTATATATATTTGTACCTTACTTATATGTGGAAAAGCACTAAATAATTTGATTATAAGTAGAAAAAATAAATAAATGAATTTTCACTGTTTTCAATTTTGTCTTTTACTATGATTAGTTTTTATCACAATTTTAACAATAAAATTAACAATGACTCATAGGCTGAAATTTGAAATAATTGATGAAACAAACATAACATTTTTTCATATATGGTATTATAATGTTCAATCCATCATCATTTGATTGTTTGACTTAAATTTTTGTAATTATAATCTTTGTATATAATAATTAGCTTGTATCTTTTTTCATTCCCTAAAGGCAAACATAAAAGTTGTAGTTTATATTTTAAAATTAAAAGTTTATTTTTTATAACATAAAGTAAATCAAATTAAACACATAAAAATGTGGGGAATTATTATTAGATAATCTTGTTCAATTGTATTTTCTCATTAAACTAGGAATAATATCAACAATCTTAAAAAGAAATATCAATGTTTTCTTATGTATTGTAGATGATATTATTGAATTTTTAAATAAGACACATTCAACCAATTATTAATAAAATTTTAACATGTATATTTCGTATGAAATTTTAATAATATATTAAAGTAACACACGTTTTTACATAAGTTTAAACGATAAAATAATTAAACTTCTCTAAATTTATCATACACATTGAAGTTGACACAACACACAGAGTTTGAACTTATTCGTGAAGGATCATATAACTAAAATCATAAATAATATATCAATTTGATATATAGATATAGCAACTTTTTAAGCATTAAAATCTCTTATCAATAATTATTGCAAACCATTAGTTTTTGTTGATTTTTTTAATTTTTTTTATAACTTTTAATGATTTTAAGTTTTTATTTGCAGGATGATTGGTGTTTAATTCCTAGATTTGAATCTTTATTTTTTATTTTTTATTTTAATATATTGTTGAAGTTATTATGTATACATATTTAATGTGAGCATTTATTTGATAATATTATTAAATAATAAGTTAAATTTTAAAATTGTCAATAAATTAATATTTACAATTACATTTATCAACTAACCGTGCAACGCACGGACACGTATACTAGTTATAAATAATATATCAATTTCACTCTAAATTATTTTATTCAATTCAATGTAAATAGACTTATGCGAGTATTTTCTTAAAAAATATTTCCTTTCGCTTATTTTTCTTTGTTTTTTTCTCTAAAATGTTTTTTTATAACCCCCAACTTCTTAAAATTGTCCTATTAGCATCACTATTTTTAGAATATTTTATTTTTTAGCCAAATAAATTTACACATCATTTATTCTACTTAATTGCGTACAAGTAACGCATGTCTACTACTAATAACAAAATAATAAAATGAAATTAATGTGAAAATAGTACTAAACAAAAGAGGAAAATTTAAGTTAATATTTTCGACCTTTGATTTAGTGTTATAACAGCTAAAAATTATTTTTATAGTTAATTTGAAATAATTTTGGGTTGCATTAGCTACGTTACAAGTTTACACAATATTCTAATTCAAGATTAATTTTGAATGAAATTAATTGGATCCAATCCTAAAAAATCATATTTATATTATATTTGACCTGCATTAGTTACGTTACAAGTTTACACAATATTCTAATTTAAAATTAATTTTGAATGAAATTACTTATAAAATTTTAATTGGATTCAATCCTAAGAACCCATATTTATATTATATTTGACCTTTTTATAACAGAAATAACAATAATTATAATCATGTACTTTTTATAAAATTACTTTTGTGTAAAACTCTTACTCAATATTGTATTTAATAAAAATCTACTAATTATATTTTATCAAACATAACTTTAATAAAATTTGTATTTGTAAATAATAGAAATATGAAACGTCAAGAACGTATTTTTTTTGACGCATTTGCCTTAAATTCTTTCATCCAATGATCCAAATATGACATTTTTTTCATTATTATTTATGCAATATTTTATTTCAAGATTAATTTTGAACAAAATTACTAGTAAAAATTTAATTAGATTCAATCCTAAAAGATCATATTTATATTATATATATTTGACATGTATTAGCTACGTTTTCACACAATATTCCAATTCAAGATTAATTTTGAATGAAATTACTTATAAGAATTTAATTGGATTCAATCCTAAAACCCATATTTATATTATATTTGACCTTTTTATAACAGAAATAACAATAATTATAATCATTACTTTTTATAAAATTACTTTTGTGTAAAAATCTTACTCAATATATGTATTTAATAAAAGTCTACTAATTATATTGGGATAAGGGTCTGAAAAATACCTCAACTTTGGTCGAATTTGCTGTTGCGATACTAAACTTTCATGAGGACCTATTACCTCCCTAAACTATTTAATAGTATATTTTTTACCCCTAAACTATTTAATAGTGTATTTTAAAGGTATATATGTGCACACGTGGACACATTACTATTTATAATTTTGCATTATTTTTTATGTCCACGTGGGCAAATATATATGTTTAAAATATGGTATTAGATAGTCTAGGGAGGTAATAGGTCCTCATGAAAGTTTAGTATCGCAACAACAAATTCGACCAAAGTTGAGGTATTTTTTAGACCCTTATCCCAATTATATTTTATTAAACATAACTTTAATAAAAATTGTATTTGTAAATAAATAATAGAAATATGAAACGTTAAGAACTTATTTTTTGACGCATTTGCCTTAAATTCTTTCATCCAAACATGACATTTTTTTCATTATTATTTATGCAATTTTTTATAATTATTTTTCGCTGATTTTCCATTTTAACAATTATTAAGTAAAAAAAATATATTTTTTAAATTTCTCTGGCAACTCATGATTTTTTTAAATTACACTTTTGTTATTTTATTTGTCCAAGGGAAGATATATACGCAGCTTTTAAAATAGGAACAATCAAAATGATAACCTAAAAAAAGAATTATTTGCGTAAATCAACCATTTTATGATCAATATTTGCCTCTAGTAATCAAATAAACTCTAAATATATCATTATAATTGGTCATTTGGTAGATTGTACAATAGAGAAAATAATATATGTATTAATTTTTTATTTGGTACATTTTTTCGATCTTTACATACTAATAATGCAAATATTAATCATACATCCTATTTGATATTATTCTATATATAATTAATACAACACAAATTATGATATTAGCAATATCAAAATTACTAATACATACATTATAATCTCTGAAGGCGCACATAGCTAAAGAATATATAGATTTTTTTTTATAAACAATTATTTAAAAAAACAAACAAACTATGCGATGCACACTATTTTGATACATTATATAAATAATAAATAATAAATAACAAATAACAAATAACGTTAATATACTCAATCATGCATTACTAATACACCTTATTCATCCTATCAAATTCATAATATAATAATCCATTGCTTGCTTGGGAACTTGTTTAGTAAAGGGGACCAAAAAGTATACAAGAAAAACAGTCAAATTTGCTTCCTGTTAATAGTATCAAAAATAAAAAAATAAAAAATTTCAGGTATGACTAAGGTAATAGTCTTAGTAAAACAATTTAATACCGCACAATAAAAGATAACTAGTCCATGCTCAAGATAACATCAACGTCCAATATATCTACCACAATAAAAACAGTCTGAGTGTCCCGCTCCATAAATAGTCATGATCTATAAACACGATCCATACTAAAGACTCAAAGTCGAAACACACATCGACGCTATCAAGGGCTCATAACTCATACTCAATCGGAAAGCATAATACAAAGATACATATTTAAAATTAAACTCTAAATATCTAATATGCTTAAAATATTAGTAGAAAAAAAACTTTATTAGATTAGAATATAAAGTAAAAGAAAAAAAAAAGGAGTCTTTTCTAAGTTTAAAAAATTAGTTGAAATAAGAACCTTTTTTTTATTGAAAAAAAAAAAGGTGGAGATCACAGCTAAGCACACAATTTTCACACACACACACCAGTGAGTCTAGTTTGTCTGTTTTTTTCAACCCTTTTATTTATTCTGCATGGATGTATTTATTCTCTTTTTCTATCCCCCTTCTCTCTCTATCTCTCCTTGTTCTGACACTGCTTATTCACTTCACTAATCTCTAAAGATTTCATCTTTTTTTGCTTTTTACTCCTTTTTTAACAGTTTCCATACCATTCCTTTCTTATTCTGTCAACTGGATCAACCATCATCATCATCAGCATCTCTGAATTCTTCAAGATTTCACCAATTTTGAGTTTTTGACTAGTTTGCTTCTTCAGGTACTTTCTTAACTTCAAGACCCACAACCCCTTTTGTCCCTTTTTTCTCAATTTTTGTTTGATTTTACTTTTTGGGTGTTGGTTATAACATCCAATTTGTTATAAAGTTTTGAGCTTTTTTACTTGGGTTTTTGTGGGACTGTCTTAACTTCTAGACTTGGAACTCCTTTTGGCCTTTTGGTGATTGAATTTGTCCCTTCTCTTGATTTTTGTTTACTTTTCCCTTTTTGGGTGTTTTTTTATTGCATTCCATTTCTTATCAAGTTTTGAACTTTTTGTAGTTGTTGTCATGGGTTTAGTGGTTTTTTTGGGGTGGGGGTGGGGTAGGGGGTGTATTTGATTTGGGGTTGGATTGAGTTGTATTCAATTGTTGTGAAGTACTGATCTTTACTTAGGGGGTGTATTTGATTTGGGGTTGGATTGAATTGTATTCAATTGTTGTGAAGTACTGATATTTACTTGTTAAGTTTTCTTTATTTGGAGATTACTGATCTAATTTTGGTTGTTAAACTTGAGCTTTTTTAGTTGTTCCTATGGTTTAGTGTTTTTTTGGGGGTGCTGGGGTGTATTTGATTTGGGGTTGGATTGAGTTGTATTCAATTGTTGTGAAGTACTGATCTTTACTTGTTAAGTTTTCTTAATTTGGAGATTACTGATCTAATTTTGGTTGTTGCTACTTACTATTCACTTTTTCAATTTGCTTATCGAGTTATGTTTCTTTGTTCTGATTTATTGTTAGATTCTTGGTGGTACTTGGTTGGGGTTGAATTGGATTCTGTTATACAGTTGTGAAGTTTTATAAATCTGTGAATTTTAAAGATTGGATTTTTAGTAATCTGCTTGATTTTGGAGATTAATGATCCGCTTTTGGTAATGATTTTAACTGCTCTGATTTTAGAAGGCAAGTTTTTGATTAGGTTATGTTTGGGTATTTTGTGTCAATTCAGTTAGATTTGGTTGTTGTGATGATGAATCTGCGGTTATAGGGCACTGTTTTTATTTATTAATTCGACCCTTTGTCTGTGATTTGTGATGTTTAATCATCTGAGTCAGATCGATGAATTCAAAATCTGAATCATCTGAATTTGGCATGTTTGTAAAGTCTGATTTAGCAGGATTAAGCTGCTGCAAGCGGTAGTTTGAATTTCTTTTTGTTGGCTAATGTTAACTGTTTGGAAGAAGTGGTTGTATATTTTCTGTTGAATAGAATGTCTTGATAAGCTGTGTTTAACTATTTTCACACTTCAGCATGATCTGAAATTTTCGTTTTGATCATCTCTTAGAGCTTCTCTTAGCATCTCTTATAGTGTCAGATGTTTTTCAATTGAGAATTACATAGTGTGCTCAGTTATGAAGTGTGAAAATGGTATTTGCATAGAGCTTTCAGACATGGTTTGGACTTTGGAGAATGAGTTGCTACGTTAGTGTTTAAGATTTTTATTCTTGTGGCTCTTCCTGGTGAAATCGTGATTTTTCTTGAATGAAGATAGTTACCCTGTTTGGTTTTTTCCTTTGAGACAATCTTTGGAACAATTGAGTTTAGCTTGTGTCTGTAGCCTACACCTCTAGTCCTCTTGGTCCCAAAATTTCAAGGCTCTACATCCTTTGTTGCTGATTCAGGCAAACGTATTCCCTTTTGGATGCTTAAATGTGCTTTGATACTTGCAGCATGTGGAATCTATGGTTGTGGTATCAGTTCTTTTGGTTTATATCTGTGCTAAGAGTAGTTGCTCTAAATGGGGAGAAAGAACATGAGATGTTTTTTTGCATTTATTCTGTAAATGGAAACTATACATAGAATTGAAATTTAAAGCTTCAAAATGAAAACCATGAAAACATCTTGTTTATAAGCCATGCAATTAAAACTATTTTTCCTTATCCAAAATGACAATGCCATGTGTCAAATCCAAACCGTTGAACTCAAAATTCCCATGCATTCTGATGTACTGTTTGGAAGAACCAGATTAGGCACTTAGTCAACAGTTTGTGCATTTACCTTGTTGCGCTTTTTCTTGAGAGTTGGGTTTCTTATAACTGATCTGGTTTCGGAACGTCCTTATGACTTCTTTCCGACCCTTGCCAAATGTTGGAGTTTGTTTCCCGGTTATTTTGGCCTCGTGTAATTTGATCATGCATCGTCTCTTTTCAAATTAATAATTTTCCTTGTTTTTGAATCAGGCTTGAAGTAACTTTTCTGGAAAGTGAAACAAGTTTCAACCCTGGAATGATTTGATGGGGGCATCAAACTCTAAACTAGAGGAAGATAAAGCCTTGCAGCTTTGTCGTGAACGGAAGAAGTTTGTAAGGCAAGCTCTTGATGGACGGTGTAATCTAGCAGCGACTCATATTGCTTATATTGAGTCTCTTAAAATTACAGGAACTGTTTTAAGGAGATTTACTGAACCTGAGGCTCCAATCGGATCTTCAATCTACACTTCAACTAGTGCAACCCCTGAACTACGTGGATTAACTGAAAAGTCTCTTTCCCATTTTTCATTCTCTTCTCGATCCATCTCACGTCATGTAGATGCAACTGAGAATATCCTACCGTCTCCTTCACCTCCAACCTCAAGTCGATACCATGCTAATCACATGAAATTTAGAGGTACATTTTCTAGGAAAGTTGAAGAAAAACCTTCTGTTCCAGTTACTGTTTCAGTTACTTCAGGTACACCTCAAAACTCCACGCCTCGTTCCACAGCGAGGCCTGAAGCATCACCTTTTGAAATCCCTCCTGAACCTTCACCTTTTGAAATCCCTCCTGAAACTTCACCTTTTGAAATCCCTCCTTCCCCTTCTGAAACTTCACCTTGGGACTATTTTGGTCTTGGCCATGATATTGATAATCATTTGACTTCACAATATGGAAGGGCTGAGAATGGAAATGACAAAAGGCATCATGAAGATGAGGATATAATTTCTGCATCAGAAGATGAAGAAGAACATTATTCTTCACCTGGAAGGGATGGGTCACAGGTCTCGGATGATGAATTTGATGAGCCTTCTGCAGAAACACTGGTCCGAAGTTTTCAAAATGTCAATAGAACAACTAATCATGCTAGCAATAATTTCTCACCTGACATAACCTCTGTGAGGAGTGGAGTGTCAGAAGCCAAGTCTCTGAATGGGGAGAAAAGCAAGTCACCTGATTTGTCCCCACTAAGAGCTGCACCTTCAGGACCTGCTGATGATAATGACATGAAGACACCAGTAAAAGAAAATGATGTTGAGAATAAGGTTGCACCCAAGGACTTCTTTTTTAGCATAAAAGATATTGAATATCTCTTCATAAAAGCATCTGAATCAGGAAGAGAAGTTCCGCGCATGTTAGAGGCGAACAAATTCCATTTCCGTCCAATTTTTCCTGGGAAAGAAAGTAGGTCATCTCTCTTTCTCTCTCATATCAGATAGAAAATGCACATAAATGCATCTTAATAGTTTCATTGTTTACACATAGTCCTTAAATTGTTTTAGCTTCTAGGTTTTTTTCTTTTTAAGTCACATGGATTCCTGCATGACATTGGCACGTCAGCTAGAAGTTATTTCTGTCTTACTTAATATGCTGCATGCTTTTCTGGTTTTATGTGGTCTTTTAACTGGTTGATACAGATGGGAAGAAATGACGCCTGAGGTTAATCTCAGAATATTAACAGTAATGTCTATATAATCAAGTTAATGTATACTTGAGTAGGCAAGAGAGTGAAGTGAGTATTGGGATGTGAACTGTTGCTCTCTTAACTCTTTTGCATAATAGTCTTTTCTGCATAGCTCTTTAATTGATCATTGACAGATTTATCTGTGGCAGCCGGGTCAATGACCAGAATATTAATGAAGTCTTGTTTCTCTTGCGGGGACGATCCAGGCCAGATTCCTGAAGGTAGGCCTCTTTATAAATTTTCAGATTCTACATGTTTAATAGTTGGTAGTGCTTTTCGATTCCTGTGTGGTTCAGAGTAGATATTTTGTTAGACATTCTTGAGTTTTACTCTCCCCACGTCACTCTTGGGTCCAGATGTTTATAGTTTATGATACGGAGAAAGGGGTGGCAAGCACGATATGGGAAGGTTCTTTTACCTTGAGGAGTGCAGATTATTATTTAGATTAAACTTCGTTTTGAGATGATCTACAAATAAACACTGAATTAGTTTTTTTAAATCTTCATTTTTTCTACATACTACTCTACATTGTTTACTTTTAGTTTTTCTTGTGGTAAAGATTAGAAGAGGAGGAAATGAGATGAACACTCTAAACTAGGAAGAATATGCTATCATCTAAAACCATTTATCTCCAATAACATCACGCTCATATTAAAAAGTTGGAGGAGGATTACTGTGTTATCACAGCCTTGGTCCTGGCCAAGTTGGTGGTCTGATATCCTTCCTGTTGTCCTTTTATCTTGGGCACTTTATTGAGTGAACGTTTTGTTTCCAGTGTTCATTTGATCGGAATTCTTGCTGTCCACATTCACTATAGTCTCCTAAACCAATTTTAAGCAACCTTCTCTTCTAATCTTGCTTAATTTTGTATGACCACACATCAATCATTCTCAGCATTTGCTTTTCTGTAACACTCGTCTTGTGAATGTGGGGGATGTTAGAGGCCTAACATTCACGACCATATGACATTACTGGCCTTAAAACCGTTCTATAAAACGTACCTTTCAATCATCTTATTTTATTTCTCCATGTTACACTTTCATCTATGCTGGTACATAGAGCCTAGATTTCCCTCACATCCTGTCAGCCATCTGATGAAACCATTTGCTATTTTTCATCATCTTCGACCTTCTTATGTTAATACATGGTTCAGGCTTGGAGAAGAGAACATGTTAGATTTCTTTGGTCATAGAGAGAATCAACTGACGTCAACCGCTAGAAGATTCTTTGAAAGCGACACAATTGGGCTATTCTGCGAAATAATAAAAAATACATTTTACTTGGAAAGAGATGAACCAAAAAAGGAAGCTGCTTCAACCACTAAATTTAGTTATTTGGTAGTATGCCATGTTCCAGTACAATTTAAGATACAAATTCAATATTAAATGTGCACTTAGTATCTATTAATAAATTTGAGACCATGCATATATCCAAATTCACAGATCTGCACAAATCATCATTCTTGCTTGCTGACCATTGTATGTCAAATGGAGCTTTTTAAACTTTTAATCTGATTTTGGTTCACTCGCTTTGGATACTATTATGCACGGTTGTGCTTATTTACCATGTATCATGTTTTCTTATTGTTTTTATTGTCTGTCTTTTCATTATTTTCTTCTACATGAAGCTCATCCAGCCATCTTAATTTTTCTGTTCAGAGCCTCCTCAAAATTCTGTGAAGTACCTGACATGGCATCGTACCACATCATCTCATGCTTCTTCCCCAAATCGGCATGGTGTAAACTCCACAGATGGTATTGAGGATGTTTCCAACAATCTCTTTGATAACTTTTGTATGGTCTCAGGAAGTCATGCCTCTACGTTAGATCGGCTGTTTGCATGGGAGAAAAAGCTATATGACGAAGTCAAGGTAAGATGTTTGTTATGTATGTATAATAATGTATTGATATGTTTATTTGTCTAGCTATATGAATGGGATACATATTTGTGAACTAGTTAGTTATACGTACACAACCCTTAAGGCTTGCTGTTCTATGACATTCCTATGGATGAAGAATTTACCTCTTTGATGTTAGTTTCTATATTTTGTTTGGAAAAGGTATTTAGGGTTTAGGCCTAGGGTTCGTAGAGTAAGAAGATACTAGAACTTCCTTTCAAAATTCTTGACTGATCTCTTGATGTAACTGGTCAAAAGAAACAAGTTCTTTCCACATTTACATTCCTTTCGTCTGTCAAGATATTGACATAGACTTTGCAGTGACGGTCATATGTCTTTTTTCAAAACCCAAAGGCATGGTCTTCTGTTGAAGTTTCATACTTGCTTTCATTATAGTCCTCTAGGAAGCACCAATTTCCTTTCTGGTATTATTATCGGAGATATATAGTGTTGTAAATTTGATATTTATCAATTAAGACATACTGAGATCCCAGACTTTAAATTCAATGCATAACATCCGATCTTGAAATGGAATCTTTCAGTTGTGTAGATTAACGATTTCCAAAGTGATTGTGGTCGAATTTTGTAGTAACTTTTTAAGAATAGGATTTATCAAGTGCAAGTTTATTACAGTGCATCTGCTGGTGCTTTTCTCATATCAATGGTGTTTAAGCTACTTATTATTAAATTAGTACGTTCTCTCATATTTTTGAGTTTCGATGTACAACTAAATGTAAACACCTTTTGGAATTCAGGCTAGTGAGATGATCCGAAGTGATTATGATGCTAAGCGTAAGCTTCTCCGACAACTAGAATCTAAGGTAGAAACTCCTCAGAGGATTGACAAGACGCGTGCTGTTGTGAAGGATCTTCATTCGAGAATCGGAGTTGCAATTCATAGAATTAATTCCATCTCCAGGAAAATTGAAGAAATAAGAGACAAGGAACTTCAGCCTCAATTGGAGGAGTTGATTGAGGGGTATGTTATTAATGTTGCTCATTATTTCAGCATCGGAATATTGTTAGCATTTTTTTTTTATAACCGAGAAATCCGTCTGTGACCCGCCCTTTGGACCAATCACAGCCTTCTAAACTCGATGGATAATGGGCCCGCCCCTCTATCCTTCTCCACTTAAATACCGGGCTTCGCTTTGCATGGTGTGGGGCTTGAACCTGCGACCTAAGCCACAAATCCTCCACCTTTTGCCACTCGAGCTAGGCCTTGGGGGCATATTGTTAGCATTAAATGTACACATGTTTGAAAGATGATGTTTTAGAAGGTTAATAGCTGGAAGTTTCTTATTAATTTGTCTGTATGGCTATCCTGTTCCTATCTCAGATTGAGGAAGATGTGGGAAGTTATGTTCGACTGTCACAAGCTTCAGCTCCATATCATATCGATAGCTCATTTGCCTGGAAATATGAATATCCTTATTCAATCAGATTCTCGTCGGCAGATTGCAATCCATCTTGAACATGAATTGAATTCTCTATCATCAAGTTTTACAAAGTGGATCGTCTCTCAGAAGGCATACGTGGAAGCTATAAATAAGTGGCTTCACAAATCCGTCTTCCTCCGCGAAAAATCATCCAGGAGAAAAAGAAAGCAGCCGCCTGTGCCACTCAGAAACCACGGCCCGCCTATTTATACCACCTGTTCTGTCTGGTTGGAGATGTTCGACTCCTTGCCTACAAAAGAAGTTTCAGACGCTATAAAGGGGTTGGCTGCCGAAATCTCTCACCTCCTACCGCGGCAAGAGAAGCACCAAGGGAAGGGTGGAAATCATCGTCATGGAATCGATGGTGATCCAGGTCTTAAGACCCCACTGAGAGATGATTCTCCTGAAGACTGGATAGCCGGCTTCGATAGTTTTCGTACAAGCTTGGCCTTTTTCCTGAGCCAGTTAAACAACTTCTCAGAGTCTTCTGTCAAGATGTTTACTCAACTCCAAAAGGCAATCCAAGAAGCCAAACATGGTCATGCGCTCCGCATGAACTCTCAATCATAAGAAGGTATTCCAACCCTATCTTGCTCGAACTCTTCAAAAGTAGTGTGTTTTTAGAAGTATTCAACACAGGTGCGACAACATTTTGCAGAGTCCAAGCAACATAGTTCTGACAAAAAGATACTGAAGAAACAACAGTGGATATAATAGCGAAGGAAGGATTATTTATTCTGTCATTTGTACAGGAGAGGTGAAAAATAGAAGGATAAATTTCTTGGAGCTTTACATATATATTTTTGTTGAATCTTGAAAATAAAGAAGCTCTATATAGTGGCTGTATATGCAAATATTGGGAGGTGAAAAATGGGCAATAATTGAAAAGGAAAGGGGTGTAGATTTAGTCATAAAGAGAGCTGTTTATATGATAGCAAGAAAAAAATGTACTATTAAACATGTACATTTTACTTTGATGAACTCAGTTACAATTTCATTAAATATTTTTGCATTTTAATGTAGTTTTTCACTTTTGCTTTATTTATTTATTATTTATTATTATGATGATGATATCAGTTGAAATGACGAAATGGGGATTTATATTGTCTATCCAAACTTTTTGTGACCAAGGTGTAGTTGTTGTTATGAAGATATCTCAAGTGTTTTTTACCCGAAGGTGATCCAGTTGTTTGGGCTTGTGACTTCAGTGTTAGAGGTCTCAAGTTCAAAATCTCTTGCTAGCAAAAGCAAGGGATTTGCCTTCTAGGTAGAGCTCGTCACATCAGACTTGCCTAGTGTAGGTTATCTTTTCTATATGATTTGTGATATGACATAGAAACGAAGATTTTACCTTGTGTACACCCAAAAATAGTGGTTGGTATATATATATATATCAAAATGTTTAAGGTAACATGGGATAAGATGGGTCAATATAGATGCAAATTGAGAAAATAAGTTTGTTTTCTCGCGAGTTTTA
>JAJOOS010002038.1:0-24112 GCA_029582725.1 Solanum chiquidenum
GCGTGATCACTAAACTGATGTTGCCCACAGAGGGGACTTACACCTATGTGGCTCGTAGTTCTGGGACTATATGGGTACGCTGAACCCTAGTCCAACTCGGCATTATGCTACTCCCAATAGATTAAGTGATTAACACATTATGACTGAATTTCTGTAATACTGGATAGCTCAAAACTGAACATGCAAAACTAAGAATGCAACAATTAATCTGATAATGATGCATTCATAAACTGAGGCATGTATAACTCAATAACTGAAATATCTGACCTAGCATGTGTAATTCAAGAACTAAAGAAATACATAGCTAGGGTTATGAAATTCATGCAATAAACTAAATATTGACATACTAATCTGATTTGGATTATTCTAACAACTAAGAACCCAATAATTCTAACATTCAAGAAACCCTAGGTCTAGTCATAATCAGGGAATCAAGAAACTGACTGAAAATTAGGGACCTAATGGGCGAAAGGAACCCACCAGTGAAATCCCACATACCTGATGACGAATTCCACGGAGAAATCTTTCAATTTTGGGGCTGGAACTGATGGAACCTTTTTGCGTTCTTGAACTAGGGTTCTTGGCCTTTTTCTCCTTTATTGCTTCTAATTTTTCTAAGTTTGAAGAATGATCTGACTTAGGTAAGTTCTAGTTATGTTTCTAGGCTTAAACTGACTAAAACCTCATGATTTAGGGTCTAAACGACATAGCTTAAGGGTCTAACGAAATAGGAAAAGACCAAAAGACCCCTGACTTAACTGCTGTCGGAGTGATCGACGGACGGGACTACGGGCCGTCATTCAATCGACGATCCGTAGATTGGGTCCGTAAGTTAAGCCTGCTCGACATGCCTTCACTAAAACGAGAATATGTTTTTACTCGAAGGTCGGAATTTAGCAAACTCGATAGCGTTGGAAAGAGGATTCAATTATCTATAATATCATAGGTCATGGTACACATAATTCATTTTGTGATAATAGTTATGACCATTTGAAGTTGACCCCATCAACATTTTTCATCTAATTGGTTGTTGACCCTCATCTACGGTCAGACCTATGGACTGTGGATCGAACGACGGTCCATGCTGGTCGACCGTAGTTTGTGTCAGAGGCTGGGTAAAGGAGTGTTGATCCACGGACACAAACCACAGACCGTGGTCTGACCTACGAATTGTAGGTCTGTCCGAGGGTCGAGAGTTTGCCAATTTTCTGAGCTGGGTTTTGGGAGGGGCTATAGTGGTGAACCACGGACCACCAGCACGGACCGTGGTCTGACCTACGGTCCGTGGATGGCAACCATGGGTTGCACCTACAATTTCTCAAAGTCTGCATTTTGGTCTATCTAGGATACGGGGTGTTACATTTTGAGAATTGTATAAAATCATGTGCAGCAAGTCTAAGATGTAACATATTGCAATGATGGGAAATATGAATCGAATGTAAGTCACTAACAATATACAAAGCTATATAGCATGTGTGTCTATGTAAATAGGCCCTTATGTATGCAAATCGTAGATCGAAATGTTGCCTATTATATGATATTACATGAGTCACATAATAGTGAGGTACGAATAGTATCGACAATGATTTGTGGCAGAAGTAGTAATAGTTAACTCCACATTCTATACCATTACTTTTTGCCTCATAAAAGCGGACTGCACAAAGTTTCTCTATCATAGGTGTCCTCATAAGGACTATAAATTGTAGTACCAAATACAATATCTAGTTGCGCTGGTTGATCTTCTATTAGTTACGGCTGGACGGAAGTGTTGAAATATGTTTTGGCACCTATGTGGTAGAATTCCCCCTTACTCCATACCCTGAAAGAGTAATCTGGTTGCGACCCTCAAAGTTGCCTTAGGTTACTTCAAGTATTTGTCCATGTGTTTTGAATACCATCTTCATTTTATTTTTCTATGAACATTCACTTTTGTCAGTAGTAAGCATTTGTTATGTAGATATAAATTTCTTAAGCTACTCACCTGCAATGGTTGTATTAGTAAGAGCTTACGAATTTGTTGGATTCGCTATGGTCTTATAGAGGTTGACCTGTAGTTATGGGCTGAGGCATTCACATTGCATCTCCATCAGGAATCCTCATTTGTACGGGCAGTTTTCTGGACAACAATGATAAATAAAAGTTAGTTATGGTACTATTTATCATTCGGATAATTTATAATCGCGATAGTGAATGGTTAATTGTTAAAAAATACCTCATCTTTTTGCACTATTCTTGCGCATACATTCTGAAAGATTTCCTTGTAAATAATATTTTGTATGTATTTTTGGTCTTTCGTGTCCTCATTCGCGTTGAGGATTGTCAATCTTGCTCTTGTTGTTACGCATGATACTGCGACATATAATTGTCCATGGGTGAATACTTGTTTTGGAAGATACAATCCAACTCTTTCAAGAGTTTATCCCTGGATCTTATTGATGGTCATAGCATAATAGGGTGCTAAAGGAAGTTGGCGTATGTTTAACTTGAATGGCCACTTTGATTCGTTTGGAGACACGATAATTCTTGGTATTGTGACTCTTGATCCGGGGTTCTTACTAGAGATAATGTTAGCAGTAACTGACCAAATACCAAGATGCATTATTATTAATATGGTACCATTGCAGAGTCCTTTAGTTTGATTTAGATTTCTAAGAAGCATAAGGGAGCATCCTACTTTCAATTGTATTTCATGGTTAGGGATGCCTAGGAATCCTAAGTTGTTTAGGAATTCAATTGGGTACAACATATTCTCCTCATTAGTATTCACACTTGCTTTGCAAACATTTTCCGAGCTATGATAAATTTTTCCTTCCCTTGGTATCATTTTCATAATTTTGTTATTTAGCTCATGCACCATTTCATTTTTTGGCGTGAGTATGGCTTTTTCTTTCAAGTACGATGGGTCGTTATACTTCTGTAATAGGGACGGATACACTGCCTCTACAATGGATTCTATCTGATTATGTGATGGTTCAACATATACATCAGGCAACCCATAGATGAGGTCCTTCTTATTGTCTACATAAACGGATCCATCTCCAATCTATAAAATCCATTTATCAAAACTTGATATTTTGTCTGCTCCACAACCCCTTACTTTTCCACAGCTAAGTCGCATATTTTCCTTCAATTCATAAATAGAGAAGTAGGGACACAAGTGTGAATAGTTTAACGATGGATCAACAATATCATCTCTGGTTCCCATTTGGAATAACTGTCAATATATGACGAAAATCACCACCACATACAAAAGTTACGCCCCCAAAAAGTTCTTCTGCGCTATTTTCATACCTATCTTGGATAATATCCCTCAAAGTCTTGTCCAACGCTTCAAAACACAATTTGTTTGCCATTGGTGCTTCCTCCCCGATAATCAAAGCATTCATTTTAAGAAGTTCCGCTAATTGGATGCCTTATTTTATTTCACATGTTGACTCTGGAGTGCATCTAGAGGAATATTAAAGCGTGAATGAGCAGTCCTACCATTTAGTAATAATAAAGCTACTATACCTGAAGTAGCAACGGGGAGAACTATTTTTTATTTTGATCTGATCATCGAAATAATTGTATTCCACATAAATGTCTTTCCCGTACCACCATGGTCGTGTATAAAAATAATTTGCCTTCTTCATTATCTACTGATGATATTATTGCTTCATATGCACATCGTTGCCAACAATTTAAGAGAGTGATGGATTCATTGTGTAGTATATTTTGAGCTTCTCTTTGTCATAGTCTAGCTCTTCATGTATTAGGCGATTACCTACATTCCACATTAGTGTAGAATCTGGAAGTGGCATACCTTCTATATCATTCAAACTTCTACCCATCTTTAGAAGGATGCTTTCAATCTCAAATAGTGTGTACGATTCAATTTGATTTGTATTTAATTGTAAATCATTCAATCGTAATCTCTTTCTTTGCATCGATGTGATATCTTCAGATAATATTTCATAGTTATTCTCCCATAGTTTGCGGCAATCAGAGACGGGACAGTTCATAACTATAGTTACAAAGAGTTGCCTCAACTCGTTTCCAGTAGCCCACTGGGCCGCCTCAGACAAGCAGTCATCCCACTCTTTGTCATCATTTAATCAACCTAATGTGTAACAGGCCTCTCTATAAGTTTTATGATCGACTCCATTGATTCTTCTGATGCTTTCAAAGGAAGTGCAACCTTTCACAAAATTCAACAACATACACATATAAAACCGTTCTCCATTTGCCGGGTGTGCAAAGTATATTCTACCAACTACATGTCCCTTCTTCCTCCTGTTCCACTTTTTGTCTCTTCCATTCCAGACCCAACGTGTTGGAAATTCTGAATATGTTAGCTCTCTCGCATTAGGGTATTGCTTGTTAGCCTCAAGCCTTTCCATAAATTTTGTTTCTCAATATCAGGTCTGCTCAGTACGCTTTCAGCCCTCCTTTATTCTTTAAATATTATGGTGGTGTTTTCCTTGTAAATGGAAAGGCAAGCACTCAACTTTCGGCTATTTGTGATGTATATAAAATTTAAAGATCATCCAGCAAGCTTCTATAGTCAATATGTATCTACAATCTAGATACTTTTTTATCTCATCATTTTTAGTTGTTGTCCCGGTTGATTCTATTATTGTTGTTATTCTATTAAACCCTTTATGAACATATTTGAATAGGTACTTCATCAACCTTGAATAATTATAGAAATCAACATTTATATGTGTATCAAACTGGACAAGCAAGTCCCTATTGTATGGTACAATAATATTTGTTATCTAAGCTGACCCCATAATTCTTGACCTCAATACCAGTGTTCCGTCTCATATAAATAGGAAATCCATCAAAATCAAAATTTATTCGGTCATCGTATTTCTTTGAGAAATGCTTTGTGCAATTCCTTTGTTTCATACATGGGCAACTAGGATTTAGGTCTCCGCAAGGTCCATTCATCATATAGTTCTTGACTGCATTATACCCATCTGGATCGTGTTGAAAATTTGGTATTTAGCTGATATTAGTCTATCAATATGATCTGGTGTGGGATTTTTTAATGATTCCTGAAGGAATAGAAGTATATGTGCATGTGGCAAGCCTCTTTTTTGGAACTCAATTGTATATATACCTGCAATAAGATGTGTATAAGGACCTTATTAGTATGTTGGGTGCCTTGAATTGGTTGCATAATATTCAAAATAAGCATGAATTATAGTAGCTAGACATGAGAGATGTATTAATTTATAGAGGCATGGCGTAATAGCTTAGTTGTGACTGATCTATTCCCCAGGAACTCTGAATATGGTTTGTTGTACATTATAAATCTAAGTTGATATAATGTATTCCTGCTGATGGAATTCCTACTAATTAACCATCCTAGGTGTTTTGGTTAGGTTGGTTGCGCATATGGTTTTGATTTTGTGAAAATGTTCTTTGTCTTTGTTCTAACATATGTATGCAACTATATTCTAATATAAAATCATGGAGATTGCATATAGAGTGATTTAGTAGCAGGGTATTGAAGAGTATATGTTTTGCAGATCTTACACGCAATCACTTTTCCGAAAGCCTTATCCTTTTTAATATGTTGCATTAGTTGGCACAATTTGATATGAAAAACTCTACATATGATGTCCACGCGGCTACCATCGTCTTCTTGGTTAATTAGGCGCAGCATTGCATTTATTTCGGGCCACTTTGGGTTGCAAGTGAATGTTAGGAACAAATCTGGGTATCCAGCCCACCTGCATATGGCCATATCATCTTGATAATTTTGTGCCAGGTAGAGAGGTCCCCCGTGTACGAGGAAGGGAGTATAATAGTTTTTCCCACCATTGAGCAATATGAATCTCCACGTACAATTGTATCCATCAAGCCACCAAAAAGATCAGACCTAATTTTTTTTTATTATTCCGGATGTACCTAAATTTTTCTTCTTAAATTGACATGAACCCATCCACAATGTATTGTTGAAACAGCCTGCCACGTTGTAGTAGAGTGTGGGTCTCATTAAGGCGTTGTTGTATGCGATAGCCATAAAATTGTCTCATTGTCAAGTTTTCACGCGTGAAAGTTTTCTGTCTTTATGAAACCAAATGTACTCCAAGCTTATAGCCATCTTTTCCATATGGATGTATCAATGGGTAAGTCATAGACATGAAAGTTGGGTGTAAATTTGTGATCCTTTGCAGCCCATTCTTACGGTGTTCCATAATGACGTCTCGCTGGAAGTTTGCATCTATAAGTTCATCAATGATTAGTCCAGCTACTTCTAAAGCGGTTGGTATGTTGTATTATCTGCCATCTTTGGTCCTTTCAGATAGGAGGTGCATCCGAAAATCTATTTGTGGTTCTTCTCTATATTTATCCCTTGCAAAACGAAATGATTTGATCAAAACATTATCCTCGTCAAGCATTTCTGCTATTCCCTTTACAATTTATGTTTCAACTTCTTCATGCATCATATTTTTTATTCTATTCCCTATCTCATTATCCGTATCATATATATAGAGTTGCGCAACTTGTGGCCTCTTTCCAATTTCTTGTAATAGAAAGCCAATGTGATGGTAATTTTGACCACTTATTCGGAATGCATAAGGACCTTTTGAATGATTGATTGATCTGTCAGCTCGGCCTCCCGTGGATGTAAATGCAAACATCAAGTTATATACCCTGATATTTTTCTGTAGTTAATACTCAGTTTTCCCGATTTTGTGCCCAAGATGTATTTGAGGTAGGGTGGTGGTTGACTCGGTAATGGTAGATGAACACGTCCTTCCATACAACAAATTGCAAATTTGGATTGTTGTGGCTTTTTAGTTTTGTCTGTCCATTTCTCGTACCATAGAATGGCCCTTCAATATTGACAGGTGTAGGTTGGAGGGCCCAAATTCCATGTTGTCGTATATTCAACTGCCACAAAAGTTTGGTGGGACACAATATAAGTATTGTATACACAAATGACAAATATGTTTTACCAATATAAGGTATAATTATGTATGTTGTTGAAAGAGTTAGAGATGTACTTGTATTGTGTCGAATGGTTTGTCTGCTACCACTTCTATGTGTATGCATTGACACTATGACGTCTGCACATTCCTCCATAACTGAATCACCGGATTGGTTACATTGTCGTCTTGAGAAAAGGTTTGGAAAACGTTGTTAATAAGTATCATGCATATGATATGTTGCGTGTTAGTCAATAGAGTGTTTCATTTATCATGCATCAACCATATTATGCTGTTTATGGGTGCAAGTAATTAGGCATCTAGATTTTCATGTGACGTAAATCAATTGGGAAGCATAGTAGCGGCAAATGTGTCACAGTCTGTGATCATTTTGGACATTTTTTTACTTTGTTTCTCAGGGTAGTATTAGGGTTGCAATGTCGCTAAATGTAGTTAGTAGTATAAGTAGTTGAATGTGTTTGTGGTTCTTCGGTGGATATATATGTGAATAGCATCTTACCCTGTATTTGCTGATGCATTTCTATGGTATGAATATTTGATAGGTTCACCATCGTTGCCAAGTTTTTGATATAATGTACAATGTGATGTGCCTTATCCAGTGGTTGTTCTTTGTATTGCCTCTGACGTAATGTGAGTTTCGGCTTCAATCATCCATACTTTCCCCGATATTTTGATAAGGTAACACCTCGTATGCTATAACTACCAAAATGCAGATTTTAGAAGTTGCAGGTGGCACCGACGGGCACCACCCACGGTCCGTCCTGGTGGTCCTTGGTTCACCATCTGCAACTCTTCCCCAGAACCCCCCCAGAAATTTTGTCTAAGGTTCAGTCTATGCCGGGACCTACGGACGGTAGGTCAGACCACGATCTGTGATCCAGGGTCGTAGGTTAGATCCCCAGTGTCCAGCTTTCAGTCGTGAACGATGGTTGACCAGCACGGACCGTCGGTCCTGCCACAGTCCATCGGTCTGGTCCGTCGGTGGTCCCGACAACTTTTAAGTCAGGGGTCGTTTGGTCTTTTCCTTATTCATTGGACCCCTAAACAACGTCGTTTGACCCCTAAACTACATGGTTTCGGTAAGTTTTAGCCTAGTAAACTAATTAGAACTTACCCTAATCAATTATTCACCAAAATCAATTGAAACTTAGAGCAAAAATCAGAGAGAAAGTCGAGCAGCCCTAGTTCAAGAATGCAACGAGTTTTCATCAGTTGCAGCCCCGAAATCAAAAGATTTCTCCTTGGAATTCTTCACCAGGTATGTGGGATTTCACTAGTGGGTTCCTTTCACCCATTTGGTACCTAGATTTCAGTCAGAATCTTGATTCCCTTAATACTATCTAAACCTAGGGTTTCTTGAATGTTAGAATTTGTTGAGTTTTAGTTGTTAGAATGATCCAAATCAGATTGTCATGAATTTAGTATCATTTTGTGTAGATTCTTTCATAAATTCAGAACCTTAGCTATGTAGTTCTTTTAGTTCATGAATTACACATGCTTGGTCAGTTATTTCAGATATACATGTTTCAGTTTATGAATGTCACATGATCAATTATAATTGTTACATTCTCAGAGTTTGCATGTCAGTAATTTAGTTATCCATTACTTCATTATTTCAGTCATAATATTGTTAATTACATAATCAATTGGGAGTAGCTTAATACCGACTGGACTAGTGTCAGTCACCCTCAAGTCCCATAACTACGTGCCCCCTTAGGTTTATAAGTCCCCTCTGTAGGCATTACATTTTAGTGATCACGCCAGTCATGCCTCTATACCTCTGGCAGGGTATATTGGGTTCTCTTGATGGGGCGTATACATCGGACTCCACATTTAGCTCATGTGGTTTTATGTCGGTTATTAGTAGCTCCCTTATAGTCAAATTCTATTGCACTGACCATGTTATCAGTTACAGTAAGATTTCAGTCTCAGCATGTTAAAAACTTGGTCATAGCATTCAGTTAGTTCATGTTCAGTATTCTTAGTATAGTATTATGCTTATCTCTTATCATTTCTCAGATATATGCTTTGGTTCAATTATGTTTATTGTTCAACTTAATTCTATCCTGCATGCTCAGTACCTTTCAAGTACTGATACATACTCTGCGCTACATCTTCTCGTGATGTAGGTTCAGCTCCTCAACTTTTAGATCACGCATAGATTGGTTCCCGATCTTCAGTTCATCAGCATCAGTGGTGAGTCCTCATTCTCCGAGGACGATAGACATGTTTCCTTTGTTTTTAGTCGTAGTTTCAGTATTTGCTAGATTTAGCTGGGGCATGTCCCAGCACTTCTAGTTAGCTAGAGGCTAATTTCAGACATAGTTAGTTTTAGCTTTATCACTTGAGTTTGACCTTGCAGTTGTTGTTAAACTCTCAGTTTTTTTTTTATATTCAGATAGTTATGGGTATTCCCCATCATTTCATTTCAGTTTATCATATGATTTAGTTTCCGCACAGTCTTTTCTTACTTCAGTTTATTTAGTATGCTTATGATATGTCAGTAGGGTTAGCCTGGGGTCACTCGTGATCCTAGGTCCCGTGTCCGCGTCCTGGGGGTAGCTTCGGGGCGTGACAAATAGTGAAAATTTTGTCTTTCCTCCGAGTGTTGTTCGCTGATAATGTATAATTATTTATTCTCCATTTTAACATCCTGTGTTTTATTGCTAATAGAGGTAGAAGTTGTTGCAGTTTCCTAATATCGGTGGGTATATTTGTTGGGGCAGTAAATGTGTTAACAATTTCTGATATCAAATCCATTATTCCTGTCTGGAAGTTTTGTTTAGGCCAATGTCACTAGTATTGACTTATGTGTGTGCTACACTTATATTCTTAGAAGGTGAAAAAGTTTTTGCACTAATGGAAACAGAGTTGGGGATTCTGAGTTGTCACAACCCGAGCCTACACCCCAGAAGTGACACGGCGTACAAGACTCTGAAAAGTCTCATACAAGCCTCATAGCATTCATGAACATAAGAGCATAGGAAAATAGTGTGAAATTTAAAACTTTTCTTTACAATCGAAGTCATTTTCATAAAAGCAAGCGGAAGTCTTTCTATACTCTGTCTCAAATCATCTACAAAACTTTGAATAAACTTTGGGACCAAGTCCATACAAAAACTCTAAACATAAAGTAAAAGACATAAAGGGAAATAGTGGATTTGTCCTCGAAACTATGAGGACTCATCAAATCTGCAACTCCATGCTCCTTAGGAACCTATTTTCCAAGAATAGAACATCAAATCTCCAAACCCTACACTTTGGTAAAAATTGAGAGATATGGGTTAGCACATTTAATGTACTAAGAATGATAGCCATGCAAAAACCATGCTTAAAAAGGACATTTTCGTTGAAAACCATGCATATGCCAATTTTGAGAAATATCATGAACTTTAGCAAAAGTCATAAAATACAAGTATTATCAACATATAAGTCATTTCATCACATTAGAACATAATCAACATATAAGCCATTTCATCACATTAGAACATAATCAACATATAAGCTATTTCATCACATTAAGCTTTCACCTTAAGTAACCCCAAGCTATACTTTGTGCAATGTATGAATAGCGTCCTATACCACCATCCACACTAAGTACCATATTAAGGCCACCAAAAGTGAACTTACCGTTCCCTCTTTTCATCTTTAAACAATACTCATACATAAGGAACATAAACATTTCATAAGTCATGATAAGGAAAGTAACTCATAATTCAATCGAAGTAAATCATACATCATTTCATTAAGCATTTAAGTCAACATTCTTACAAGCATCATTATAAGCACATTCTTTTCATTAGACATTAAATCATCATTCTCATTAGTATCATCATAAGCTCATTCATTTCATTTAACATTATGACATTGAGAAGCATACCATAGCCCCTCAAAGCCTACTCGTGCAATGCATGGATGGCATCCCATACTACCACCCACACTTCATAGAACTCCTTGAATAATCATAGTACCTAACTCATACCCTTGATCATAAAACATTATAACATAAAGTAACAAATCATGACAACTCTTAAAGCCTACTTATGCAATGCATGGATGGCATCCCATACTACCACCCACACTAAGTAGTGAATTTTTGAGAAGCCATAGTTCATCAACATTTTTTGTGGGGGTAAGCCTTAACTGACATAGATCATGTGAGCAATTCATGGAATCCCGGTGTCACCCTCACCAGATAAGGCATTCCTACTTGCCTAAGGTAGGACCGCTAATATTTAGCTTAGATGGATCCACTAGCTATAACCCTATGTGGGCACATAGTTATGGGAAAGGGAGATTGCTACTAGATACCCCGCCTCAACTCACGGATGAGCATCCATCTCAAGAGATTGTTACTAGATACCCTGTCTCAACTCATGGATGAGCATCCATCTCAATCCATATCCTCTCGGTGCTTAGCATTATTCCCCACAGAGTACTTGACATTCATTACTTTAGTTCATTGTTATGGGATAAGAGATTGCTACTAGATACTCCGCCTCAACTCATGGATAAGTATCCATCTCAAACCCAACATTCATTCATTAGATAGCTCATAGATTTAAAGATGAGAATAGCCTTTCAACTAAGAATCCCCATATTGTGAGAAAGTCCTTTCACAATATGTCATTATCATTTGTTAGTGTACAATTGAGAATAGCCTTTGAATCAACACATCATCATTAACATAGTCATAGAAACTTCATTCATGAGTGTTTGTGTGAGAATAACCTTTCAACAACAACACCATTGCATTATAGTCACAACCACATTACTTTCATTTATACAAGAAGAGGATGCCTAAGCCTACCAATTCAAGATACAACATTACATTGAAGAAACCTTTCACATTCTATCGTTATCATTTAGAAGTGTTAATTGAGGATAAGCTTTCAATAATAAAACAATTTCATTCTAAACATGATCATAATACTTTCATTGAGATCACACACATATACTTCACATCATAATCATACATAATCCTTCATGAAATTGCCATTCAAGGCAATGAATCAATCTCAATGCAAACATCTAGAATACTACATTAGGTAAGGGAATTAACATTATTTAATAACTTATTCAATAAAGACATAAACAATTCAACATACTTTTATGATCAATCAATTCCCAATCACAATTCTAAACTTAGGATTTTTGGGAAAACATGGGTTCATAGAGGAAATTCACCATAATTCATTATTAATTCAACAATCCATTCATAGTTCATCATATATAAACCTTTGAAAACATTTTGGAATTGAACCCATGCATAGATTGAAAACCCTAAGTTTTTGGGGGATTTTCGAAACTTGAAATCATCTTTTGATAGGGCTCCTTGAATGAAACTTAATCAAGGATGAAGACTACCATACCTTCATGGAATAAACTCCACGAAAATTGACAGTGAAAGGTGAGATCTTGAGCTTCAAAGCTTGACTCCTTCTTCTCCAATGGTGGTTTCTAAAGAGAGAATGTTTGGAGAGGGTGGGAGGTTTCTATTTTCTGTTTTGAAATAATGAACTGAAAAAAGTGTTTAATACCTTTAAAGCCTTAAAATACTTTAATAAATCAATACCTTCTCCAATCCCTAACTAATTAATTATGAATTTACTAAGTTACCCCTCCACAGGGCCAAAACTTTACAGCACAAGAGTGGTAACTCATGACCCTACACCTACGGACTGTAGGTGGGGTGACGCCCCATCTTGCTGGTCCATGGTTTGGGTCTGAGGGTCACCATTTGGGGCCTTGACCCACATAATCCATACAAGGGGTGTGGATGGACCTATGGGGCGTAGGTCCCATCCGTAGCTCCCAATTTTTTTGGCAACTTTGGCTAGTTGGGGCAGCCTTGGGGTTAGGCTTTAGGGTCCCCCCTCAAGGACCCTTGGTTGGTCCTTGGGGGGTCGTACCTTGACGTTTAACCCCTGAACCCCTCAATCTAAAATTGGGAGACATTCTACAATTTCAAAATCCCACAACAACTCAAAAACAAACTCGTTAGGCTCTAGTTTGACTTACTAGTTTTCCGGGTCATTATATTATTTCCCCCTTAGGAACATTCGTCCTCGAATGACACTTTAAATATTTCAGGGAAATAAAGACTCAAGACTAGCAGCCCATCATGCATAAAACATCATAAACAATCCACAAAACTAGGAGGAAACATCAACTCCACTTCAAACATACTCCATGCAACACAAGAAAGTAGGAACTACATCTACAAATTCATTATGCATGAAAATTTCAATATTTCTCATTTCATTGGAGGAATTACCTTCTCCAACTCAAATTATGCTCATCATAACATCATTAAGCACATTATGCAATTACTCTGAAAAGCATATTTAGGCATGTTCAACAATTCACCTCATGAAGCATATAAACAACTCATACTAAATGCACATCAACATGAGGGTACATAATCCATAAAAACTCATTTTCTCATTTAAACATAAATTCATCAAGAACATGTATAACATAAGGAGACCATGGAAACGCAATATCACACATGACTCCAAAACATGAAACAAGCCAAAAAATGAACTCTTTGTCATAGGCTTGAATAGGAATAGAAAGAAAGAGAACGCGGGTATCGGGACTTCTCATTGGCCCTCGGCCTATCCCAAGTATCACCCTCAACTATAACTCCTACTAAAATACTACTCCTCAACATTTTCATGGAAACAACTTCCTTACTCTTTTATTTCTTAACTTGTCCTTCTAAGATCCCAACCGGTACTTCTAAACTAGGAAGGTCCTCATTAAGAAACTCTTGCTCACAAACAACCTTACCAACACCACTCAAGGTCTCATATGAGTCTAGCGAACCGGGTCTAAACTCCTCAAACTCACTTCACCTCTTAAGGCGAGAATTTCAAGCAAACCTAACTCATGAACATCAAAACACCCAACGACCTTTCTATCTAAGCACATTATCTCCCCCTTGGGAGAAAGCCTATATAAACTCTTTACAACATCACTTCTTTCAATTCTAAGGTCGGAGCAAGTCATCACTGAACCTTCACACTCATCACCTAAGATGATTCTAAACCAAGGTGAATTACACTTCTACCTTTCTTAGAGGAGTTTATTCTCCCAACACATCTAGGCATTTCTTAAACACCTTATTCATCAACTCTTTCAACATACCTCAAAATTCATCATGACTAAGTCAGGTTCTAACATCAACTAAACATAACCATAAAGCAACCCATTCATGCTAAAGACAATTTCACAATCTATCATCTCAAATCTATCAAGTCACATAGCCATAATTGGCATCACAACCAACCTTTTTCTCCCTCGATCCTTGTAATATAAGCCCTTCAAGTGGTCATACCCTAAAGACCATCGGATAAGAAATAAGAGAGAGACCTTACAAAGTTAAACTCTATGGCACAACTTCAAGAATGAAGAAGTGAGATTTTCCTAACATTCAATAGCCTCTTATTCATAAATGTGGCGCACTTCACACTATGAAGAAGACTCTACTAGATGTGGTTTGAGACATCCTAAAACCATCCAAAAATTTTGTGGTCTGATACCATATTTGTCATGACCCGAGCCTACACCCCAGAAGTGACACGGCGTACAAGACTCCGAAAAATCTCATACAAGCCTCATAGCATTCATGAACATAAGAGCATAGGAAAATAGTGCAAAATTTAAAACATTTCGTTATAATCGAAGTCATTTTCATAAAAGCAAGCGGAAGACTTTCTATACTTTGTCTCAAACAATCTACAACATTTTGAATAAACTTTGGGACTTAGCCCATACAAAAGCTCTAAACATTAAGTAAAAGACATAAAGGGAAATAGTGGGTTCGTCCTCGAAACAATGAGGACTCACCAAATCATCAACTCCATGCTCCTTAAGAACCTATCTTCAAAGAATAGAACATCTAATCTCCAAACCCTACACTTTGGTAAAAATGGAGAAATATGGTTAGCACATTTAATGTACTAAGTATGATAGCCATGCAAAAACCATGCTTAAAAAGAACATTTTGGTTGAAAACCATGCATATGCCAATTTTGAGAAATATCATGAACTTTAGCAAAAGGCATAAGATACAAGTATGATCAACATATAAGCCATTTCATCACATTAGAACATAATCAACATATAAGCCATTTCATCACATTAGAACATAATCAACATATAAGCCATTTCATCACATTAGAACATAATCAACATATAAGCTATTTCATCACATTAAGCTTTCACCTTAAGTAAGCCCAAGCTATATTTTGTGCAATGTATGAATAGCATCCCATACCACCATCCACACTAAGTACCACATTAAGGCCACCAAAAGTGAACTTACCGTTCCCTCTTTTCATCTTTAAACAATACTCATACATAAGCAACATGAACATTTCATAAGTCATGATAAGGAAAGTAACTCATAATTCAATCCAAGTAAAGCATACATCATTACATTAAGCATTTAAGTTAACATTCTTACTAGTATCATTATAAGAACATTCTTTTCATTACACATTAAATCATCATTCTCATTAGCATCATCATAAGCTCATTCATTTCATTTAACATTATGACATTGAGAAGCATACCATAGCCCCTCAAAGCCTACTCGTGCAATGCATGGATGGCATCCCATACTACCACCCACACTTCATAGAACTCCTTGAGTAACCATAGTACCTAACTCATATCCTTGATCATAAAACATTATAACATAAAGGAACACACCATGACTACTCTCAAAGCCTACTTGTGAAATGCATGGATGACATCCCATACTACCACCCAGACTAAGTAGTGTATTCTTGAGAATTCATAGTTCATTAACATTCTTTGTGGGGGTAAGCCTTAACCGACATAGACCATGTGAGAAATTCATGGAATCCCGATGTCACCGTCACCAAATAAGGAATTCCTACTTGCCTAAGGTAGGACCGTTAACAATTTGCTTAGGTGGATCCACTAGCTATAAACCTATGTGGTTTATAATATAGGGAGATTGTTACTAGGTACCCCGCCTCAACTCACGGATGTGAATCCATCCCAAGAGATTGTTACTAGATACCCCACCTCAACTCACGGATGAGCATCCATCTCAATTCATATCCTCTCGATACTTAGCATTATTCTCCATAGAGTAGTTGACATTCATCACTTTAGTTCACTGTTATGGGATAAGAGATTGCTACTAGATATCCCGCCTCAACTTATGGATGAATATACATCTCAAACCCAACATTCATTCATTAGATAGCTCATAGATTCAAAGATGAGAATAGCCTTTCAACTAATAATCCCCATATTGTGAGAAATCCCTTTCACAACATGTCATTATCATTCGTTAGTGTACAATTGAGAATAGCCTTTGAATCAACACATCATCATTAACATAATCATACAAACTTCATTCATGAGTATGTGTGTGAGGTTAACATTTCAACAACAACACCATTGCATTATAGTCATAACCACATTACTTTCATTTACACAAGAAGAGGATGCCTAAGCCTACCAATTCAAGATACAACATTACATTTAAGAAACCATTAAAATTCTATCATCATCATTCATAAGTGTTAATTGAGAATAAGCTTTCAATAATAACATAATTTCATTCTAAACATGATCATAATACTTTCATTGAGATCACACACATATACTTCACATCATAATCATACATAATCCTTCATGAAATTTCCCTTCAAGGTTATGAATCAATCTCAACCCAAATATCTAGAATACTACATTAGATAAGGGAATTAACATTATTTAATAATTTATTCAATAAATACATAAACAATTCAACATAGTTTCATGATCAATCAATTCCCAATCACAATTCACAACTTAGGATTTTGGGGAAAACATGGGTTCATAGAGGAAATTCATATTTAATTAAACAATTCATTCATAATTCATCATTTATAAACCTTTGAAAATATTTTGGAATTGAACCCATGCATAGATTGAAAACCCTAGGTTTTTGGGGGATTTTGGAAATTTGAAATCATCTTTTGATAGATCTCCTTGAATGAAACTTAATCAAGAATGAAGACTACCATATCTTTATGGAAGAAACTCCACGAAAATTGAGAGTGAAAGGTGAGATCTTGAGCTTCAAATCTTGACTCCTTCTTCTCCAATGGTGGTTTCTAGAGAGAGAATATTTGGAGAGGGTGCAAGGTTTCTATTTTGTGTTTTGAAATAATGAATTGAAAAAGGTGTTTAATACCTTTAAAAGCCTTAAAATATTTAATAAATCAATAATAACCGTCCCCAACCCCTAACTAATTAATTATTAGTTTACTAAGTTGCCCCTCCACTTGGCCGAAACTTGACAGCAAACCAGTGGTGACTCACGACCCTAGACCTACGGACCGTAGGTGGGATGACGCCCCATCCTGAAAATCTGTGGTTTGTGTATGAGGGTCACCATTTGGGGCCTTGACGCACGGAAACCATCCAAGGGGCGTGGATGGACCTATGTGGCGTAGGTCCCATCCGTAGCTCCCAAATGTTTTGGCAACTTTGGCTAGTTGGGGCAGCCTTGGGGTTAGGCTTTAGGGTCCCCCCTCAAGGACCCTTGGTTGGTCCTTGGGGGGTCGTACCTTGATGTTTAACCCCTAAACCCCTCAATCTAAACTCGGGAAGACATTCTACAACTTCAAAACCCCACAACAACTCAAAGACAAACTCGTTAGGCTCTAGTTTCACTTACTAGTTTTCTGGGTCATTACATGGGTGATATGTTTTTGGTGTCGTTACAATAGGTTGTGTTCAAATAGTAATAGACGTTGTAGTGTGTAACTGTTAGTTGTGATCATTTTCAAAATTGAAAAGACAGGTACTAAGCCAGCGAAAGGACACATCATTTGGCTTCTTATTTGAATTAAATGTAATTATGCCCCTAAAAGTGTGTATTGATCACATTTTATATTATTAATATATGGGATTTGCCATATTACTTAATATTCCATCTTTAGGATATATTTTTGTTTGTCTTTTTTTTTTATTGGTCGAAATATTGTTACTTATTGTTGTTATACCCCTGCAAGCGTATATATTGGAGTTTTATTTCCTTTGTTTTGTTGCAGTTGTAATGTTTTGTAGTACTTTCTTTCACGTAATACTTATCAGAACCTATTTTTATAGAAATTCCAACGAATTAAACAATTCTTTATTTGCACCACTGAAATACCGGGCAGCACACAAACAGAACGTGGAAGTGTGTTTTTTTGCGGATTTTATCCATCTTTCAACTGGTAATGTACGTTGGTAAGTCGGAGTGGTGTTTTTTGCATGACCTCATTGAGGTTAGGGATCATATATCCATAAATTCCAAATATTATAAATGGGGAAAAGGTAGATTTTTGTTAAAACTAAAGTTTGAAACCTTTTCCAACATAAATTTGAAAAGTTAGTATTTTCACATAATGAAGATCATGGATAACTACCAAAAATTTCTCCATTGATCAAGATTTAATATTTGGATGGTCCTCTACCATACTTGTCATTTCATTTTGTACATATTTATTAGGAGTAATCTTTGTTCTTGAATGTAGTTGGCTTCTTAATACTGAACGGTTAGTTGCGAAATAATATATTACTATACATTGTATAGTAGAAAACATTAAATTTGAGAGTGTACAGTAATCATGTGTGCAAATCTCCAACATCAAGTTTTGTTTCTCTTGATGAACATTGTACATTTATTTAGCCTATTATGGAACAATACAAAAAAACGGAAATACACACCTTAATACAGCTGGATTTAGTAGAACAAATTAAAATTCAAGTTGAGGTAACATAATACCCTACGAATACAGACATCAACAACATTTGCTCTAAAATCTGCCATGGTTGGACTTGTAAATGTAAAGTACGCTGGCAATTGAATTACACACTACTTGGCTATAGTAATAATAGTAAGGTGCAGATCATATAAAATAGGTTCTAAGCCTTTAAATTGACATTTTTGTTGGTGTCTTCATCGCTATCTCATTCGTCTATGAGGAACTTCCTTCTCTTCTTCAGCTTTCTGGCATAAACTCTTATGTTGCTACTGGAAGTGCCCTCCCCCTCGCCAACATTTTCTTTAGAGTCGTATGTGTGTGAACTTCTGCATTCTGGACATGTGGTTGTGGTGTATCTTCCATTTTGTGTTTTACCTATAGAGTAAAATGCATACTCATTATTAAACTCGATGTATGTTCCACAACTTGGGCGGAGATGAATGATGTCTGTACAAATACAATAGGTATTATAATATGAATAACACTATGGCACATCACCTTTTTATCTTTGTTGATGCGATGTTGCAATTTCAATTGTTCATCTGGCAGGTACATTTTTGTCACTGTATAATTTTTCAGCCCCTCTTTCAAATTGTACTTGCTTAATTTTAGTTTGAATACAAACTCGTTGCCGCAAAGGGCCTCAATTTGTGACGGTAGCTACATATCACTTTTGTACAATCGACTCACCAACTTGAAAGCAGAAATATCAAGCAATTTTTCTGCCACCCCATTAAACAGGTCCAAAGTAGTCTTCCCGCCATTGTCTTTCACCTTAATGTGTATCTTGTACCTGTGTTTGACATTAAAATTAGTGTTTGTTTAAACGTAAGCATGTGGTACATTGTTAAATGTATCCTTACTTAAGCAACGGAAAGTCACACTTTCTTTCACACTTGAGGCATGTGTAGACACCCTTTGTAGGTTCAATTTTTTGTTGCATAAGTTGCAGGATATGTAATACCAATCAAAGAAGGTATATATTTCAGTGATCTGAGCACACAGTGTAACCATGCATTCCTGATATTTGTATAAACAAGGCATATGAATTTGAAATGGAGGCCTGTTGATTTTTTGTATTGTGGATAGGGTAGGATGACGTATTGAAGCACTATCCTCTATGTCGTAACTCCAGTCTGAATCCAGTAACTCTAAGACAGTCATCCTGTTGACAAACATTGCTTCCTCAATGGGTATGTTACTTGCATTCGGACTCTAGATGGTTTGTAAGTGTACGGGCTTAGTTATGAACTTCTGAATCAATGAGTTGATGTTGTCCATTGGAAGATTAACATGTGTTTTGCTTGCGGCGGTTGAAGCAAAAGTAATTTCACCTATTATAAAATAAAACCACATTAAACGTCATGAAGAGTTTAAAATGCTAACAGAGCAAATAACTATTAAGATCTTAAATTGTTGTACCTCTGAATTCCTTTACTGTAGTTGTCGTAACAATGAAAATATATGGTCAGGACTCTAGGGAAATAAGTAGGGATAAAATCCTTCTCCGTAACCCTCCCACAATGTTATTTTTGCTTTGACAGATCGATCTGCCCTAAATAACCAATATAATCTATTAGTGTAAAAATCAATATGATTAGTTGGTATAGTAGTAAATCGGTATGTCTGTATGTAATTGATAAGGGAATGATTTTGTATGCTTATTCTATGGGGTGAATCATTATAAGTGAATATTAAATAAGATTAGTGGATTACGGATCGGTAAGAATGTGCATGTCTCGTTTCTTCCACTGCAAACCAACACTCTCTGTATCACTTATTCCACATAAGCATCCAACAATATCTACAACTTCAAGAGGGAGAGTATTATGAACATAAGTTTGAGAATGTGTGGAACATAAATGATGTAAATAAGTATACCTGATAGGATGTTGTTGTTATTGACCCTTGAACGAATCATGTTTGGCTGAATAAACTGGAAACTATTATAGGGATATGAACAGTATCATCCTGTAGTTTTTGGATGGCAGTTATCCGCAAGAATGGTATTTTCAAATCGTACTGTACTGGTCTGTCCTCTCCCATAATTTCAGCAACTTTAAAGTTCCCGATAATGATGACAGAGCCTTCGCTCAAATTATGTCGAAACTTGCTCACTTGATTCTTCCAGATTATAGCGTGTATCAAAGTTCCCTAATATATGTCATCTGTTAAGTACATTCTAAAAATCCAAACCAACAATGTCATATATATTTAAAAAGAATTGGGCATTACCTTTTCGTTAAAAAGTACCATGTCCAGATTTATCATCTCGTTGCCTCGCTTGTAGTTTCTAAATTCCCACATCCTGCAAACTCGTACCCTAACCAACCAGTTATCCCTTGTAGTATTCTATTCTGAAAGAAGTGAATATGTCATATTTGATAGAAATTTGCGGATAGTAGAAGAAATAATTGTGAGTTTATTAGGGAAGGCAGAGAGAAGTGATCATTAATGGGTGTAGGGAGGTTGGAAGCAATTATATAGACCATTGAGGAAATATAAAAGAAGTTGGAACCTGTTTGAAAAAGACGTACTATTTCGTAAGTGTCGTTTGGAACAGACGCACTAGTTGGGAAACTCTGTGCTAACTTTGTCGAAACTTGGGGTATTTGGTCACTGTTGTTATGAATTACGATGGATTATTTGACTGTAGTTTGTGGCTTGGATGATTTAAATCTAACTCTACATTGTTTGATACCTAGTAGGACTCCTGATGAACATTAAATTATATGAATTTTGTCATTACTCCTAACTATGACCGTAGGTAATGTGTCCTATTTAATATGACGCCTATATTTTTTATGTAAAAGTTTTCAGTTAAGTACTCTAATAATCATGTGCTACCTTTTTTTTTTGAGTTTTTTCATTAATATAATAATGTACTCAGATTTTTTAATGAACTTATAAACTATTTTAACACAACTTAGGCTTAATTATAAGATTTACAATATATGAAATTATTTTTTAATAGTCCAAATTTGCCCATATAAGTTATTATAAATTGGATTTGCCCATGTAAAGTTTTTTATGCATTCAATATTGTACATAGCCTTTATAACATTTATTTATGCAAGGAATCTAATTTTATGGTAATGCTTTATTTTGACACTTAGCCTATTTTATTAATTAAGCCTGATAGGTAAATTGTTATTTAATGGATCTTTAGACGACTCGTTTACCTAATTAGTTTATAAATCTCTAATATGTTGTAGACTATTTTGACTCAATGAAAATGAATATACATATCATATGTAAAATAGAGTACTTTTAGGTTGACTATGTGTTAGTATTTCGTTTCATATTGTCGTTTAATAGGCAGGGATGTCTATTTGAAAGTTGAGTAACTACTGTAAACTTGGTGTGAGCATTGAAGGCAGGAATGGAGAGACATGGCGTGATGATAAATTTGTGATCACATAGGCTCTAATGCATGCAAAAGCTCGATGCATCCCGTTCACCAATCTCATGTTAGTGTTTTCCTTATGTGTTTAGTGGTAGGCGTTAAATGGAGCAAAGATAGAGGAAAAGCTGGATTTTATTGGTAGGATTTGAGTACTTAGTTTGTTAAACCATGCTCAGCAAAGAAGGAGTTACCGAAAAAGCAACATACCAGAGCCTAAACTGTCCCCATATATTTTAGATAGGAATTTTCTAGTTTAGTAACTATGGGAAATTTGGTGAACGTATGTATTTTAGAATTTGCAATTTCGGGGAATATGGGAAAGCATTATGGTATGATAGTCAGTGTCCATAGGTTTATAAAACAGGGGAAATAGTATTGCAGATTAAATTTGGTGCAGCACGCAGAAGATTCAACTGTATTAATCAATTTGGAAGGTTTGGCGGACAAACGTGGACTTTCAAAGGCCCACGTCAAGTATAAGTAGAACGGTAACAACGCCACAAGTTTCCAAATTGTAAGTAAATGTGTAATGGTAACAGTGCAACAATTTTGCATTGTATTGAGAATTAAAGATATCTCTAAGGATACTTCAGCAACATATTGTATAGATGGTGATCATTGCACTTTGTATTAAATAATAGTTGATTCAATAATTGGGCCAGTGCGTTGTGGTAAAATCATGTAAATGAAGGGACATAAGTCCTTCACATAATACAAATATGCATATTAACAGCCACATGACTTCCACATTCTTTATAAGGACCATCAAATGGAACACGATAATTCGTTTCCCTTTGAAAAAGGTTTATCCGTATATAGAGTGGGTAATGACCATTGGCCCAATGTGTTCCACTAAATTCATGTTAATGAAGGGACACAAGAAGTCATGTTACTAAAGGGGCAGAAGATCTACCGAAGGATAAATACAATTGTAATGTAAGTTGTAACTTAATACAAATAGAATAAGAGGCTAGTTGTTCTGAAGTAAATGACATTGCGGCAACAATTTCAATGGTGAGCACCTTGGTGGGTTCAGCTGGGTAATTGTTAGTACAAGGATAACAAAATGAAGAGGTAAACATGAGACAAAAATCTATCAGTACATAAGGCAATTGTTCCGCTTGTTAACCGCCTGCTGGTGGTTCCATGCTTCTGGTATGAATGAACGCCCTCAGGTGGGCGTGTTCTTATCGCAGGTAATTGATTCGCAGTTTCGATAGGTGAGCATATGCCCATTGAAGGGCGTCCGGAGGTAGTAATATTAATTGTCGCCAACAATAATGAAGTACAAGTCATAATGTGGGAATTACGTGGAAATTCAGTAAGACAGCTTTGGTTTGAAGGGGTGGATGCGTTTATTTCTTCATTCGATATAGTCCTGGGTGTTTTGAGATTGTAGCATTCAAAGCATGACTTAACGGGTGACTCCAAATTAAGTTGAAGGGTGTGAGGGTGAGACAGCCAATAAATAGTCAAACACTTAAATATATGATTGTGTGCTAAGACCTAATTAGTTGGACTGATCGTGGATTTCTTTAAATTTCGTTGCAGCCACATCAGGAGGCAGTTCTTTTGCATCCATAATAGGACTCCTGGTAGGCGATGAAGAAGAATATTAGAGTTAAGCATTGAATTTTAAAAATAGGAGATGAAAATGTGAGGTAAGAAGAGGCACCTCATGCATAATATTTGTGTGTTTATACAATGTAGCAATTTAAGCAAGGGAAGGGCGTGAGGGTGACACAACCAATAAATCGTGAAAGGCTTCACTTATGAATGGATAGTGAGAGGTGATTACCTGGATTTAGCGCGGATTTGTTCAGGATTCTTTGCATCCACATTAGGAGACAGGTCTTTGGCGTCCATAATAGCACTCTTATGTAACGACCCGAGAGCACCCCCTAGTCGTTACCGGCGTATTCGACCTCGAAGAGGTCTTATACAAGCCCTTAGCATTCATCATGGCATATATCATA